>SKCR01032844.1:0-129621 GCA_019454045.1 Zanthoxylum bungeanum
TCTAAGCCTTTGCATGGTTTGTGTCATAGATTTATTATTATTTAATAAATATTATGGCATAAATATAAATTGATTTTTGGTATCAAAAATCAAAAGAAAAAAATCTCTCTTCTCTCTCTCACATTGCCGAAAACTGCATGCAGTTTTTTGTCTTCATCTTCTTCATTTTGGTTGCCAAAAAGCTGAAGATAGTGCGGTTGTTTGGAACATCTTTCACATGCAAGGCTAGCACCTTCAAGGGATCAAAAGAGGTGATAGGGAAACTATCATAGAGCAAGGAATTCACAAAGCTTGGAGCTTTCCACCTTCTTCTCCTCTTGGCCGAATCAATCAACACTTGGAGCTCCATTTTGGTTTGATTTTCTTCATCAACAAAGCATTGTAAGTATGATTCCGCCATACTTCAAAGTTAAATATATATTCATTTATTGTATTTCAAATGCTTAATCTTTCCTTGGGACATATTATAGAAACCAACAATTAGTGAATTTAACGGGATCCAAATTAATGAATTTTCCGTTGCGACGTAATTAAATAATTATGCCAAATTAATGAATTTTCCGTTGCGACGTAATTAAATAATTATGCCTAGCAAAATCACTATTCATGTCGCTAACGAATTAATTCTAAATTAACTCGTTCGTCCGAATTAAAATCAAATTTTAATTCCGCGTCGAAATCCAATTTCGTATAATATATCGAATATATTATTTAATCGATTAATTCCAAATTAATCGTTCTCTCTCTTTAAATGATATTTTATCCCAGATAAAATATCTCCGCAATTAATCCCAGATTAATTCTCTCTCTCATTTAATTAATCCTAGATTAATAAAGTGTGAGTCATACGTCATTGGTGAATCTTCGGGAAGCGACCCATGAGATCCCCGAATATGTTGGCAGTAAATCTGGTCGTCTGATTATTCGAACACGTAACTACCTAGTACTACGTTTATACCGATTTACAAGACATGGTTGGCTTCTAGCAAAGCGCCATGCCTTCCCAATTCTCTAGAAATATCCTTACAGGAATATGTGATCTATATCAGGCGTAGTATACGTAGTATTGCGTATTTCGATCCTGTATCGAATGTCACGTGCTAGGCTTGGGGCTGGAATTGTGTCTGCCCCATATAAAGCACATATCGGATCTCTGGTAACTAGTCTCTATAATCGGATAAACATGACCTAGTCATAATATCCTGATAGCTGCAGGCATATAAGAGAATGCGTTTCGTATCCTACGTGATCATCATCTCCACTATTACTGGAGTGATACTTCCATCTCGACATCACACCCAATACACTACGATTCTCAATATACCCAGAAGAGGCGTACACAGAACCTGTTAAAGCCCTGGACAACCAAAAACCAAAGTACGTTGATTGTCGCAAGTATTAGCGGTGCAAGTCTCAGGTTAAGACCAAATACATCTACCCTGATTCGGACTTCCATAGGCACATAGTAATACTACCAATGGAATTCCGAGGGGTATATCCAGAGCGAAGCTGTTTTCCATACCATCGGTAAAACACAACCTCCTACTACACTTGCATGAGTATCTTCTACCCAAATATATGAGAACTATGTCGTTATGCACTCACAACACGCACAAGTGTAATACTAGTCTATTCCGCATTATCGATGTCCAATCTCGATAATACTACGACTAGGGATATTTAATGATTAAACCCTTATGGATTGATATTGTCTCATATCATCTCAATCCAGGAACTAATCATAAGGACCTCCTATCATTTATACGTCTTGGTGATCTAATCAAAAATGATAAGAGAGCAATTTCCTTTGTCACATAGTTAATTTGTACAACAACACCATGATCTGTACAAATAGTGACGATATGGGTCATAACCGTCCAACAGAGTGAAGAGCATACTCATAGAGATAGATGGAGGTGAACTTAAAACTTATGGATTAGTAGTAGTAGCTGAGGGAAGACTCCATCATGCTTTGAGAGAGAACCAAAGAGTTATTTAGCTATACATGGGAGATAACAAACCAAATATTATTCAAACTGAAATTTTCCCAAATTCTAACTTGAGAACAAAAGAAAAACCTCACTCCTTATATAGGCGGATGAGATGAAACATAAGGCATCTTTGGTGGGGACATGACCACGCACCAAATGAATAAAACAAACAAATACACATTACTCCCTTTGCAAAAGCAAAAGATAAAGCAAAGAAATCTACTTTTACAAAGCAAAAGAAAAAGATAAGATGTTAAAGTAAAGATACTAAAGCATGACACAGAAATAAAGTAATCACACTTATCATGCTTTCTAAAGCATAAATTACTGAAGCAAAATGACAAACCGACACAGGACGACAAATGATTATAGATAATAATCATTCGGTTGAAAATCTTGAAGAGGATCATCTTCATACTAGCATTCTTCCCATTGGGTCTTTGCCTTGCTGGACATTGGAATATCTCCATTGATGATTTGTGAGGAGAGATTATGGGGGAAGTTAATCTTATTGTATCCTTGTATGATACACCTAGATGATTCTTCGATAGAAGTAAACCGTCACCAAGCTTTGTCATTAGTATTGCATTTCAGGCTTCGGCAGACATTGTTGGTAGAGAAAGCTCTTATCCTGTGAGTATGCTTTGATAAAAGAGCTTCAGGAAAAATGTTGTCATTTCTATAATACTTTCTGAGCTTTGGTCTTGATGGCCAATGAACAAGCTTCCAGGAAGAAAGATAAGATGAAAGGATGATTCTGATAAGATGCATTGGATGATGAACAGTTAGATAGTATTTTGTCAATTCATGAGAGATTGAATCAATCCAAACATTGATGCTTCCATGGCGTTTATACCACATTTTTAGTATATCACTGACATTAGGAGAAAGTAGGTTGAGAGCACCTTCATCGATACCTAAACAGTCTGGCTGAATATGACTTTTTCCCATAACAAATCCATCTAGGAAACCATGTTCCAATAGGTTTCCAAGCTTCCATTTATAGTTTTGGAAGAAGCTGTGACTCTTGATAAATATCGTGGAATGAAAGGTTTCATAACTACGATGGACAATGGAATCCTTACACTGGGTCATTCCATCAGATTTTCCATCCCATATGCTCCTAAGGATAGAACACCATTTTTGAAAGTTAGAAGGAGCAACTCCTAGGATATCTTATGCTATTCCACTGGGCAATGGAGCATCTGGATGATCAAAGAGACTCTCATAGAATTGATCCTTCAGACTATCTACAAATGCTGGATCAACATGGCTCTTGAGCGGGCTGGCTATTTTTTAGAGTTTTTCTTGTATTACTGTCTTAGTCTTTTTATTACTAAAACTGATCTCTTCTGGAATGTTTGTCATGATCTGGTGTAGTTCACAGCTTTTTCTATATGAGTTAAACTTCCTTTTATATGGGTCGTAGCCTGTGAATTGTTCTTCAAGAAGGAAGTTCTATATTATCCAAACTTGGATGGTAAGGGTAACGTCTTTCATGGTGACAAGATGTAAAGACGTAAGATCGTTATCTCGTAAGATCTTTTGTCGAGAGATATTTGAGATAGCGATGCCTTTCAAGAATTATTCAAAGTACTTTACAGTTGTTGCTTGAGTAGAGATCTAAAATGGGGATCCTTTTGTAAATTCCGAGATGTCTTTAGAACAAGATCTTTGACATGACACAAATGGTATAGAAGCTGGTGTTGTGACTCAACATCTTTTGAGAAAAGAAGTAAGTCGTCAATGTATACCGGTGTGTGGTGCATTATGGGTTAGAAGATATTTGTCATTACCTTATGAAATAGTGATGGTGCTATCTTGAGGCCAAAAGGCAAAACTTTCAATTGGTAGAGAGAATTGGATATGCAAAAGGTTGTTTTGGGCCTTTCTTCTGGGCTTATACCCAATTCCCAAAAACATGCCTTAAGATCAAACTTTGAGAAGATGTGGGCTTCTCTGATATGAACAAACAGTGAATTGATCTTAGGAAATGGAAACTTATCATCTTTCAAAAAATCGTTGAGAGGCTTATAGTCTATCAAAAGACGTTTCTTACCATGGGCCTTCTTTGACCGCTTCTCCACATAAAAGGCTTAGCAAGCCCAATCAAAAGCTGTTGGCTCAATTAATCCTTGTTGTAGCAACTGGTTGCATTCATTCTGGGCTAAAGCAAGATCCGAAGGAGTCATCCCCGGATGTGAAGTCTTTGTTGGGTTTATATCCTCATTAAGCTTGAAAGTAAGCTTAATAAAGAAATCTTCATTTCTCTATAGTGGCTTTGGATGATTAAAGTCATTGTGAGACTCTCACCAAAACGGAGAAAACTGATTATTTAATTCTTCAAAATCCACCCTCACTGCAGAGGATTGGAACAATTTTGGAACAGTAGTATAAGGTTTAATGAATCTTTTAAACCGAATACCATCATGTTGAATTTGAAGCTTCTGGGCTTGATGATAAATATCAAAACCAATCAAAATATCTTTATCCAGTGAATTGAAACCAATGACTCTAGTCCAACCAATGCAATCATGAAAAAACTGGATATCGATAAGTTTCTTGGTGATAAGATCCTTATGGAAAACTCTACTATCAGCAGCTTTGAAGTACTCTGTATCCTCCATCCATTATTCCGGAGGAAAAATTGTTGGATTCATTATGCTCATGTGTCCATAAACCCAATGACTTTGATGGGTTTTTCATATTTTGACGGTAGGATCTGCAACTGGACTAAAGGAACTGGAACGGTAGGCTTTAATACCTGGCATGGCTATATAGTGAACACTGGGTCATAGCTATTTGAGCTACTGCTATCATTTGAATTGGATTCTTCTGAGTTGGAAAGCTCATGACAGTTGAGAGTAAACACGGTTTCACTATTAGGCTGATCTTGTTCTGAAAACCATGATTCTGCATCTGCGTCATCAAGATCAATCATGTAGGACTGATGGATCTCTTGAACCATCTTAGCAGCTTGCTTATGATTCTTTGGACAATCTTTTGAGAAATGCCCTTTTCTTTTTACAAATGAAACACCTGCTGTCTTTAGGCCTTCCACACCGATCTTTCTGTCTGAAATATTGGACTGGACGCATCATCTTTGCACTATTTCTCATTCTACTCTTCTTTTTCTTAAAGATCTTATTATGAGACTTCTTCTTTGAAGGACAACCGCAACTATTTCTATCATTGCTTTTGATCTGTAGATAAGGCTTTTTGTAAGCAGCTTTAAATGGATGATTGTTGTTGAGCATCTCTTGGACAAATTTCTTTGGTCACAAAGCTTGTCTAGACCTTTGAGAGCAATATGATTAATCTCGCCAAGTGACATATCTGTTACTTTCTGCTTCATAGCCTGTATCAACGCTGCATTTCATCATGTAATTCATCTGGCAAAGAGACAGCATATGTATGCTTTAGATTCGGATCATTATATCTGTTGAGGCTTGTAGAATGCTTTGTCATTCTCTGATAATGGGTGTTAAGATCTTTGTGTTGGACAATTATGACCCATAGCATCAATATTTGTAAAGAACATTGTGTTTTTTTACAAATTATCTATGTGACAAAAGGAAATTGCTATTTTATCATTATTGTAATTAGATTACTTGGATATATATTAATGATAAAAGTCTATATGGTTAAATCAGATTAATAAGATATGAGACAGTATTAATCCATAAATGGTTTAATCATTAAATATCCCTAGTCGAAGTATTATCGAGACTGGACAATTAATAATACGGAATAGACTAGTATTACACTTGTGCGTGTTATGGAAGCTTAAAGACATAGTTCTCATATATTTAGGTATTGGATACTTATGCAATATAATAAGAGATTCTGTTAGCCGTTGGACCGGGAACAGTTCGCTCTGGATAGACCCACTCCGAATCCCATTGGTAGCATGACTATGTGTCTATGGGAATCCGAATCAGGGTAGGCGTATGTGATCTTTAACCTGAAACTTACATCACTATTACTTGCGAAAATTAGTTTACTTTAGTATTGGTCGTCTGGAGCTTTAACAGGTTCTGTGTACACTTGTATTGGGTTTACTGAGAATCGTATTGTATTGGATGTGATGTCAAGATGGGAGTATCACTTCAGTCATATGGAGATGATGGTCACACAGGATACGGAACTAGTACTCTTAAAGCTACAGCTATCGGGATAGTATGACTAGGTCCTGACTTCCCGATTACATAGATTAGTTACTCAGGATCCGATATATGCTTCGTATGGGGCAGACATAGAGCTAGTCCTAGGCATAGCATGTGACATCCGATACTGGATCGTATTACGTATTACATAATATTAGTATTACTACGCCTGATACATATGATATTCCTCGGCGAATATTTCTGGAGAATTGGGTAAACACGGTGCTTTGCTAGCAGCCAACCATGTCTTGTAAATCAGTGAGAACATGGTACGGGGTACGCACGTGTTCGGATAGTCCGATAACCATATTTACTGCCAACATATATAGGAATCTCTTGGGTAGCTTTCCAAAGATTCACCAATGACATTTGACTCAGATAGAATTAATTTGGGATTAATTATGAAAGAGAAAATTAATCTGGGATTAATTGTGACTACAATTAATCTCTGATTAACTTCATATAAAAGAGAGAACGCGATTAATTTAGAATTAATCGATAAAATAAATTTAATAGTTAAATTGGATTTTTCTATTTAATTTATTTATTTGTGGCTAAAATAATATATATCGGATATATTAATTGAAATCGGATTTCAATACGAAATTAAAATTGGATTTTAATTCGGCCGAACGAATTAATTCGAAAGCGACTATCGTAATAATTTTACGAGACATAATTATTTAATTAAATTGGATTTAATTATGGCGTGACGAAAAATTCATTTAATTAGAATTAAACAAACCCGATAATATTTCCCGTGACTTTGCGTGGGTCTTTTTGTGTTTTGGGAACACAAAATATCTTTGACTCTGGTGGGCCCAAGTCAAGTTATGTGTTGAGGAAGCCAACTCAAATTTTGAATTTAAAATATGGTGGGACCACATGACTTACATCAAAGGTCAAATGTTGATGTAAGTAGTTGGCTTAATTAAATGCATTTAACACACAACCATCAAGTCTTGAAAAAAACTAACTTTTCACACTCTCGTTTTCTCTCCACCTTGGTCGAATGCTTCTCTCCATGGTAGTGAAATTTTGCTTCAAAATTTCAACATAGCTAGCACTTGGAGGAGTCTAATTAGGTGCTAGGGAAACTCACCTAAGGAATAAACGACATAACAACAAGCTTGGAGCTTCATCCAAAAATGAAATTTCGAAATTTCTCCATTTGAAAATGTAAGTGATTCTGCCACTTTACTTGTTATTTCACACATATAATCATGTTTAGGATCTTGTGGCATGTCTTAGAGACTAACACTTTGATCTTTAACGAACAACACCTCATTTGAAAATATTCCTTGCGAGCCTGTTCTAACAACGGGGCTCCTTCTCCAAGGAATTCATTATGAATGATTCCCATAGTTGTGGCCGTTGAATCGGCCTGGTAGAATTATAGTTGTCTGTATTCTCCAAGACTGAGGACCATTTTCTCAAGGCTCCAAAAGTACGGGAGATAAATTCTACAAGGACATTGTGCAACGTAGCTCCTAGCTTTATCAGCATAACGTCAGTCCAAGCTATGAGTTCTTGTAGCCTGTCAGACCACTTTTACGGTGGGACATCATCAAAAGTGAACCAATGACCTATTACTAGCTTAGAGGAAGCCGACTGTGGTTGTACCGTTGTTTCTATAGGCACATGCTCAGTTGAGTCATCAGGATTTTCTGTCATTGGCTCATTTGATCCAGTAGATGTGGCCATGAATATCTTTGTGATGTATGCCATTTCATCGGACTTAGTGGATTCTGTTTGGATGGAATCACTCTCAGGTTCTGAGGATTCATGTGACCATTCAGAACTTTCAGGTTCACACTCTAAGGTTGAGAGCTATTGTGTATAGAGTTGTTGAGTGGTAACGGTTGGTTGAGGTATGGGCATTTGTAGCAGTACTGTAGGGAATTGTGTTTCTAGAACATAGGTTTATGTTTGGGAAGGACGTGTATAGGGTTATGAAGGACTGGGTTGTGATATCGGTTGTGGTTGTGTAGGTGGAACTGGGCTTTTTGTAAATTGTCTTTTAGGAGGTGCTGGTTTCCAAGTATCATGGGACGTCCATAGATTCTTGAACAATCTGTTTAGGACGAGGTAAATGATGAAGGTGGATAAGGATGATATGTTGGGTATGAAAAGGTAAGGGAAAATGGGCTAGGTGTGAAAGCTTGTGGAACAAATGGTATATGCCTGTCGGCATCCATCTTTGCAAGTTCTTCTTTCAATCTTTTTATCTCAGCTTTCTTATGATCAAATTCTTGACCAAAATAGTTGTGAGAGACCATAGTTCTTAGATCTCTGTCAAGCTGAGCAATTTGAGCCATTGTCCTGTCATACAACTACTGTAGTTGGATAGCTAATGAATCCACCTTTGTTTCCATCCTCTGAACATGCTGAACAACATGATCAACTTTAGTCTCAATACTACAAAGTACAGTATTGCATTCTGTATGTGCCAATTTAGCACAGCTTCAGGTTGTCTAGGTTCATCCATTTGACCATTGGGTGTAACTGTAGTTGGTTGGACATAAGGATTAGAAACAATCTTAGTTTGTGGGTCAAAAATCTTCTCGAGCGGTGGGAACTGCTCTTGGTAAAAAGATGTTGATGGTTGAAATATCATGCAAGGTTGCATCTGTGGAAGAGATTTGGGAGTCCAGGTTTTCTTTGGATGACACCTAATGAGGGGAATACGCTTTACGATCTTTCCATATTCGTCTTTAAGCAAGATCTCATATTTTCCTCTCTCTTCTTTGAACCTCGGAGGTTGAGGCTCCTTTCTTTCCACATATCTGTGGATGCCAACTGTGGGACTGCAATCTGAATCATCACGCCAAGATCTTTCTGATTTTCACGGAGACTTTGGCTTCTTTGAATTCACCTCCTGAGGAGTTCGTCATCATCATCACTATCATCAAGAAGATGACAGTTGCAATCTGGGTCACATCTGTCTGACCCTGGTGCATCCTATATGAGATGACCATCGATCTTTACAGGATAGACCGAATAGCCTTCCATATCAAAACATTCAATTGGGATATCTTTTTCTCTCAAACCGTTGGTTGGATCAGGAAAAATCATACATGAGAATGGGATCGCACTAGCTTTTGGTTCAGGTTCAGCAAAAGATGTGTGAACAGTACCATCAGTCTGTCTGGAGAAGACAGCTGTGTGCTTTGGACCGGCTGAGAGTTTCGTAGAAGAAACTTTTCGTAGTTGGTCAGTCACTCCAAAGGTATGAGCTTTAACAGCTCTTTCTTCTGGATCTGTCGTGGAATCTGTACAATCGTAGGCACCTTGTCAGCAGAAGTCTGATCTGTCAAAATCATAAGAGCATCTGTGGACGCTCCAACAGATGGTAGATCAACAGAATGGTCCTGCCAGGCGGTACACCAACTGGTAATGTAAGGTAGCCATCATTGATGTCTCAATTTGAGCTGCTCCTTGGATCTGTACTTGGATCTTCAAGGTTGTCGGCAAATTTGGATCCTATAAAGACATATTAAAGTTTGGGTAGAAGGTTAGCAACACACTCCCAATATGGAGAGTGGTGATAACAGTACCAATCACTGCGTGTTCGTACTCCTTGAATCTGGAATCCAACAGAGTAAGTTTGACTATCATTGGTAATCCTTTCCTTCAATGAAAGGTTAGGATATAACTCTTACAGCACCCATGTGGAGATGGGTGTACCCTTCCGATTTCAAGCTGGAAACGAAATCTTTCGGATCTCCAGAACAATATATTGCTCATTCGTTGTAGCTCTAAGAGCACACTGATCCAGATTGGAGGACTGGACAAACTCCTTAGAAGTCGGATGATTTGTAGAAATCAAAGTACGAATACTTCGAGTAACATGTTTGGGTCTTTTATACAGTTATATGGGTTTATCAGGAGTGAAGGGGTCTTGGGGACTTGAACATGTGAATATTCCATAAGATTTTCAACTTTGAAGCTATTCTTTTAGAACAAGAACGAGGTAAAGAAAGAGTAGAAGATATTTTAACTAGATCACTAGAGGATTAGACGATCTGAAGAAGAGAAGAAGACTATAAGTAGACATGATTATAAAACTTAACTGACTCTCAATGTGTTTAGACAATATGGTTGAAGACGGTTCCCTCTTACTCACACTCGGAGAGACTCCACCACTACTACTATTACCAATCCACTATTTTTACCACCTCATGTTCATGAGACGAGCTGGCACTGATGCCAGTCAAGAATCTCAAGACATGAACTAATTGTTGGATAATATGACCCATAGCGTCACTATTTGCACAGATCATTGTGTTGTTGTAGCAAATTAACTATGTAATAAGGAAATTGCACTCTCATCGTTTGTGATTAGATCACCATAGATATATAAATGAAGAGAGGTCCCTATGATTAGTTCCTGGACTGAGAATGATATGAGACAGTATCAGTCCCCAAAGGTTTAATCATTAAATATCCCTAGTCGTAGTATCATCGAGACTGGACATCGATAATGCGGAATAGACTAGTATTGCACTTGTGCGCGTTGTGAGGGCACAACGGCATAGTTCTCATATATATAAGTATTGGATACTTGTGCAAGTGCGATAGGAGGTCGTGTTTCAACGATGGTACGGGAAACAGCTTCGCTCTGGATAGACCCTTCGGAATCCCATTGGTATTATGACTAGGTGTCTATGGGAGGCCGAAATCAAGGTAGGTGTGTATAGTCTTAACCTGAGACTTACATCGCTAATACTTACGACAATCGGTAAACTTTGGTTTTGGTGGTGGGGGATCTTAACTGGTTCTGTGTTCACCTCTTCTGGTTTATCAGAGAATCGTAGTGTATTGGATGTGATGTCAAGACGGAAGTGTCACTCCAGTCATAATGGAGATGTGTCACGCAGGATACGGTATTAGTGCTCTTAAAGTGATGCGCATCCAATCGTGATATTATGGCCAGGTCATGAATATCCGATTATAGAGACTAGTTACCAGACATCCGATATGTGTTTCGGACGGGGCAGACACTTATCCAGCCCCAGCCCTAGCACGTGATTATCCGATACTGGGCCGATATGCACAATACAATTGTATACTACGCTTGATACAGATCTAGATATTCTTTGATGAATATGTCCGGAGAACTTGGGAAGACTTGGTGCTTTGCTAGGAGTCGACCTTGTCTCGTAAATCGGTAGAACGTAGTATGGTACGTACGTGATTCGGGCACTCCGACGACCGTATTTACTGCCAACTTATCCGGGGATCTCATGGGTCGCTTCCCGATAATCCACCGATGACGCACAACTTGCACTCTTGAATAATCTGGGATTATAATAGAAGAGAGAGAAAATTAATCTAGGATTAATAACGGAGATGTTTTATCCGGGATAAAATATCGTCTAGAGAGAGAGAGAACGATTAATTCGGAATTAATCGATGTATTAATATATTCGATATATTAGACGAAATTAGATTTCGACGCGGAATTAAAATCAGATTTTAATTCGGGCAAACGAGTTAATTGAGAATTAATTCGTTAGCGACGTAAATAATAATTTCGCCGGGCGCGATTATTTATTTAAATTCGATTGAATTAACGTCGCGACGTAAGCTCGGTATTTCGGAAATATCGAACCCGAACGCGTGAGTGAGTGCACGTGGGCCCACTTTCATTTGGAAACGTGTGGGGCCCACATGACACATGTCATTCTAATGCTTTGCATGTAGATTGTGTACATTGTACTCAATGTCATTGCATGTAGATTGTGTACAATGCACTCAATGTCATTGCATGGAAATTGAGTGTTTTATACTCTAAGCCATTGCATGTTATGTGTCATAATTTTATTATTAATTTAATAAATTATGGCATAAATATAAATTGATTTTTGGTAAATCATTTTGACACTTAATACACATTTTCTCTCTCAAATTTCTCTCTTCTCCACACGAAATCTACAAAGTGTGGACTGTTTTGGAGCCAAAAACCGTGAGCTAAAGGGAAGCAAGAGTGGTTTCTCATGGTGAGAAATCAAGTGCTAGCACACTTACAAGTCTTGCGAAGGTGGTAGGGAGGTTCGACCATGAGACGGGATCCATCCGACGAAGCTAGGAGCTCCGTTTCTTCACTTAATTTTCTGTTTGTAGGCAGTGGACTGCATGCAGTAGGCTTACATGGCAGTGCGTTTTTGGCTTGAATCGTCTCCAAATCGACTCTACCGATCAATGTGAGTATTCCGCTACCTCCGTTGATGTGTTCACACATAATTCATGTCTTGATTTGATCTTGGGACCTTAGAATACCAACAATGGCATCAGAGCTAATGTTGCAAGCATGAAATTTGTAGGGTTTAAAATTTGGGTAAATGTTTGTTGAGCATGATTTGAATGAATTGTTTGTTTGAGTATGCTTATAACATGTTTAAATTCATTTTGGTTGGACTAATTTGATGAAAAATGATTTGGAATTATTTTCCCCAAATATATGCCTTGGCCGAATGCAAAATTGATTTTGAATCATTGGATTTTGTTGATTTTAATTCATTGGATGAGTTAAAATCATGTAGGATGATGTTAATTTAATGTCAATTGGATTGTACTTTGAATTGAACATAAACCCTAAATTCCATGTGTTGGCCGAATTGGATATGCCCTAGTGTTGTCTTGGAAATTTTGATTTTGATAATTGGATGTATTGAAATCATTCGGGATATGTATTTAATGTCGATTGCGGATTAATGGATTTGAAACCGAATTGGACATGAAATCACTCCCTTGGCCGAGAGCATCAAAGCATGTAAATGGGTTTGATTTTTCATTATGTGTGTTTGACATGTGATAATGAATTGAGTATGATTAATTGGACTAATTTGGTGTTTTAAAAAAAAAAAAATGTTGATTTAGTTGATTAATCATATAATGCACTTTTGATAATTAAATTGTGAAAATTGGATTTTTTGGATTTAATTAATTGGGCCTAATTTTTGAAATTAGAATAAAAGTTGTAATTGGGCCTATTGGGCTTGATTTATCAAGTTTGGTTTAGGCCAAGTGGATTGGATCCAATTGGGGCCAAAACCTTAACCATAAAGCCCAATTGCGGCTAATGAACCTTTTATGTTCAATTGGGCCTAATGGGCCAAGATTGATTTATGGGCTTATGGGGTAAATCCCGGATTGGACTTTGGTTATCGGTTTGACCCGAGTTGACCAAAAGTCCACGCCTTAAGAAATCAATCAAAAGCCCATTGGACTTTAATTGAATTGACGTTGGACGTTAATCGGTCTTTGAGACGCGTTACGATTAAATTTGGAATTTAAATCGAAAAGGTTTATTGAATAAAAGTGTAATATTTAATTTGGAATTGAATAATGAATTAGTATTAAATACATGTTAAATTAGATTTAATGATGTAGTTTAATTTAATTCATGAATTCGTACTTTGAGTACTTATTCGCAAAAACGAGTTTGACTCGAACAAAATCAAATCGTTGTTTGAACATTGGATGATCACTTAATTATCAGATTAATTAATTTGATTAGATTGATTGATAGCATGCTTATGTGTGTGAATACGTGGTTGTGTTGAATGAATAATGTATATCGGATGGATATTAGTCGGGTGGGCAATTTTAGAAATGTTGTAATAAATTCGATTTATTAAATTGGACCTGCGTGTCCAGCCTTATCACCTTCTTTCTCTTTGTATTCTCTTCTCACCTATTCCCCTCTATGTATATGAGGTTTCTTTAGAAGTGTAGTGTAGTACGGGTAGAAGTAGTACAAGTGCTAGCTTGAGTGAGAAATGGAGAGATTTGATCTAGGATCAATGTGTTAAGTATCCATCCGCATATCATTATTATTTTATTTCATACTCGCTTTATTATGTATTTAGAATGCATGTTTAAGGGTGTATGATGATGAGACCTTAACAAAGATAATTAAATTGGTAGCCAATTTGCACGCGAAAAACCCTCATAAATATCATGCGTTTTTCCTTCCATTGAGTGATTCTTACTCAAGATCCGAGATTGGCAGGGGTTGTTGGCCAAAGTCAAGCCCTTGTCCATCAAAGATGTGTTTTAATCACGAGGCTTTGTTCTATATCGGTGTCGTGTCCAAGTTGTGGTTTGTTGGCCAAAGTCAAGACCACTTCTTGTCCATTGACATTGATTACGAAGCTTCCATGGTCAATGGGTCCGCGCTTGACTGGGATCATCAGGTTTGTTGTGCCAAAGCCAAGGCCTAGTTGATTCAGAGGAAAAAGGTTAGGGTATATATATTGGATATATAGGCATATATAAGATATATGTTTAGGACTTGGATGTCCACCTAACCGGATCTAGGAATTGGATGAGATCCAATTGATCTTAGAGATCTACCTAGTTAATTATCATACAATTTGTTGGCCAAAGTCAAGATTGTGTGATATTTAACGGGATCCTAGCCCACTAGGAAACACGGTTTCCCGAGTACTCGACAGAGGGTTAGAGGCTCGACGAAAAATAGTGGGAGGCAAGTATTGAATTTGCAACATTCGTTCGAATACTCGCTAAACACGCTCATTTTATTTTACTCGTCTATTAATCAAAAGTATTAGTCGGACTAATATTTATGTTGTTTTAAAAAAATATATATAGTTGGACTATATACAAACTCATTCAATATATAGTTGATTTTGTAATTGGATTATAGTAATCAATATAATTGAATTAAATGATAGTTGATTTTATAATGGGATTATAGTAATCAATATTAAAATATATATAGTTGGACTATATACAAACTCATTCAATATATAGTTGATTTTGTAATTGGATTATAGTAATCAATATAATTGAATTAAATGATAGTTGATTTTATAATGAGATTATAGTAATCAATATTAAAATTATAGTTGATTAAATAATTGGATTATTGTAATCATTATAATAAATAGTACCTTATTAAAAATTGATTAAATAGTTGGACTATTGAAATCAAGAAAGAATTGAAAGGTTGAATATTTAAAATATATAATCCTTTGATTAAATGTTTTAAATGATTTAATTTTCAATTGGGAATTGATAATAGGTTAATTTATTTGATAAAATAACTTATTATGACTAAGCCAATAATTAAGCAAATAGTAGAGCATAAAGTCTTTGGAAGATTTATGTGATGATGACTTTAGTGCTTAATTAATATACTTACAATAAATCTATCTTTAGATTTAAAAGTATTAAAGTTGCAATTAATAATTCTTGGAGAATTAATTGACTATTCTAGTGGAGAAAAGTCAAAGTTTGCAATTAGGGCATGTAGCACAAGGTGCACATCGTTTCGATATTCCGAAACCCAGGCGTGGCCAAAGGTTTGTGAAATATTGAAAAGGATAATTGACATATCCCAAAGTGACTACCAGTAGGATATGGAAGACACGAAGGAATTAAAGAAAGGGCGAGGCTCTAACTTTAAAATATTTGTCAAAGTTATGTTCACTACTAGTATTAAAATTGGATTTTAAATACTTAGTGTGGTACATAAAATATATGTATTGACGTTCAGAATCCGCTGTGAGCTGGATACTGGCTTCAAGCCGAGATTTCTCTGCGAATCGGAAACGGGACGAAAGTCGCTGTTTCGACAGTAGATACCTAAGTTTAGAAACTACCCTTTGGGTATGTACTTAAATTAGGAAATGTTATAATGTAACTAGTTTAACTAGAGACATTATCTCTATATCAGTGTTTAATCCATTGCGGATAAAACCTTTATATTCTAGAACACTAAAGTGTTTCAATATATAAAGATGATACTGAGATAAATACATTGGATGTAAATAACAGAATTTATATTTTGAATATAAATAAAATCTCAAACATATAAAATGACAAATAAATAGCTCAAATTGATTTGATCAATGAGACTTATTGTGGCATTGTTGTCTGGGACACAATTAAACAAGCTCGTAATCCACACTTTTGAAGAGTGGGTACTAGGACTGATTTGACTATTCAAATAAGGTCTACGAATCTAGTTTATTAAACAAGACTCGTATATCCACACACTTTGTAGAGTGGGTACTAGGACTGATTTGACTATTCAAATAAGGTCTGCGAATCTAGTTTATTAGGTAAAATACCTAAAATGCTATTTACTTGGTAATAGTAAAAGGGCCACCGATCTGTTAGCCCTATTCATGGTGAAGTAAGTGGGCCCATATCTAGCTGGCTAGATGTGAACATGAATATTTCGTGACCTTAACGGATGTGACATCACGTTGTGGTTATGTGTTTCTTTTGAAGAACACAGATCGGAAACTTTAGAGTTTCGACACGAAGTAGACAAACAGATCGGCTATAGTATTATTCCACCACGGTGAACCGTAATGGAAAATACTTAAGCAGTAAGTTTCATATGTAAATGAAAGAGTACGGTATTCTTTCGTATGAGGACTCCTCCCGAGACACGTTTGTTAAACGGTGTGTCCGAACCAAAAACCGAATTTTGTTGGACATAATAAGGTTTATCACGAGTCGCTCTGAGCTACTATTTCCTTCAACAGGATATGTATTAACAGTGCAAAACTTATTTAGAATAAGGTTCCATATAAATCTGTTTGACAGATATCATATAGGATATGAACAGGGAAGAAACGAGGTTCTCATTCCTGATAATTTGGGTATGCAAGGCATAGCGTTTGGATGATACCAAACTAAGGACCCAAATTGGATAAGTGCCAATATAAGTTATCCTAAGGGAAACCTTAAATATAGTACTTGTAAATCCCACATGAGAACAATGTAATTGTTGCTCACCATGCGGTTTTCCTGAGAGGAATACCGATATGCAGTGGTCAGTGGGAGGATAGTGATACTCGATGAAAATCGGAGTAATACTGATCAAGGCACGAAGTCCTTAATGGAACACAAACAGTTCATCTATGATGAATCTATACCATTAATCTTCAAATACACAAGAAACTAGTAGATCGGATAGAGTCAGAAAACAACCTAGGGTATGGGTTTCTGATCTCACCCCATAAAGATGTCAATCTTATGGTGGTGTACCATCTGACTACGTTTAGAGGAAGTGATACGAGGTATCGACTCCATGTTATGGCAAAGTGCCATGAGTCCGAAATGGATTCCATGTATAACAACTATGTTTGGATACTAGTTGTTGTACCACAAGGCGTTGAGCCTATGGTACATAAAAACGTCTTCAAGGAAGACATACATGGAAGGCAACATACCAACGTGCAAACCTGAGGTTTTGACGGAAAGGTAGCGTTATCAACATTATGTTAATAACGGTTCAACCTTTTTACCTGTTGCCATGATAAATCCATTTTGAAGATGCTTGTTGATAACTGTATATTTCATTATGAAATATGTCAGTTACAGATCAAAATCGCTTTCCTGAAAGGAAACCTTTTGGAGGATATTTACAACATCCTGACGATTTTGTATAACCGACAAACTAGGTTTGCGGGTTATTCGATCCATGTTTGGATTGATGCAAGCATAAGGTTCTTGGAACTGTTATTTTGAAATAATCATAATGATTTATGATTTGATTCAAAGCTAAATAATTCTTGTGTATATAAGGAGGTTAGTGGGAGAGCGCACTGACAGTGAAATTCCCATAAAGCAATTGGTGAAAGCTTGGCTTTCATAGATATTCTTTCAATAGAAATTCTCCGTAGAATTCTGGGGAGTAACAACCTTTATTCAGGATAAAGATCTACTGGGATAGATTTGGAGTTGTTAACACTCTCTGGGAAATTGTACATTTAAAATGTACTTGTATTGGTGTCTCATACGCTTCGAGCATATGGAGTCACAATCGGGTCAATCCAAGTGACAGTCACTGGATTGAAGATTAAAGAACATCTGTTAGTATCTGAGAGAACTAAAGATGTTGTCTTAAACTATGGAGATGGAGAACTTGAAGTGACTGGGATCACTGCGCAAGTTTCCAAACCGGTAAATACTGCGGTACTATAAAGTTTGAATAACCGGGACAGTGAGCTGGAAATCTTCCAAGCAAGATAACTGTTGCCGAATAAACAACAAATGCGGATTAATGCTGCAGCTGAGGCAGCAATAGAAGCCATTTGGATCAAGAATAAATCTAATTAGATTAGATATAGTTCTGTTAGCAGCTGAGCTAGGCGTCAGCATAGGCTAAGGAATTAAAGGTCTCATCGACGATCCAGATATATACTTCTGTATCATCTGATTCGTTCGGATCATACATCGTGGCGATGTGATGATCGTATAAATCGCGTCAGACAATAATTAAGCAAATCCGCTGACGAAAACCTTTCCTCAGCAATTTGAGCGAATTGTACATAGTTCGAGTGTAGGACACTTGAGTGACTCGCTACGTGCCAAGTGGGAGATTGTTGGATAATATGACCCATAGCGTCACTATTTGCACAGATCATTGTGTTGTTGTAGCAAATTAACTATGTAATAAGGAAATTGCACTCTCATCGTTTGTGATTAGATCACCATAGATATATAAATGAAGAGAGGTCCCTATGATTAGTTCCTGGACTGAGAATGATATGAGACAGTATCAGTCCCCAAAGGTTTAATCATTAAATATCCCTAGTCGTAGTATCATCGAGACTGGACATCGATAATGCGGAATAGACTAGTATTGCACTTGTGCGCGTTGTGAGGGCACAACGGCATAGTTCTCATATATATAAGTATTGGATACTTGTGCAAGTGCGATAGGAGGTCGTGTTTCAACGATGGTACGGGAAACAGCTTCGCTCTGGATAGACCCTTCGGAATCCCATTGGTATTATGACTAGGTGTCTATGGGAGGCCGAAATCAAGGTAGGTGTGTATAGTCTTAACCTGAGACTTACATCGCTAATACTTACGACAATCGGTAAACTTTGGTTTTGGTGGTGGGGGATCTTAACTGGTTCTGTATTCACCTCTTCTGGGTTTATCAGAGAATCGTAGTGTATTGGATGTGATGTCAAGACGGAAGTGTCACTCCAGTCATAATGGAGATGATGTCACGCAGGATACGGTATTAGTGCTCTTAAAGTGATGCGCATCCAATCGTGATATTATGGCCAGGTCATGAATATCCGATTATAGAGACTAGTTACCAGACATCCGATATGTGTTTCGGACGGGGCAGACACTTATCCAGCCCCAGCCCTAGCACGTGATTATCCGATACTGGGCCGATATGCACAATACAATTGTATACTACGCTTGATACAGATCTAGATATTCTTTGATGAATATGTCCGGAGAACTTGGGAAGACTTGGTGCTTTGCTAGGAGTCGACCTTGTCTCGTAAATCGGTAGAACGTAGTACTTGGTACGTACGTGATTCGGGCACTCCGACGACCGTATTTACTGCCAACTTATCCGGGGATCTCATGGGTCGCTTCCCGATAATCCACCGATGACGCACAACTTGCACTCTTGAATAATCTGGGATTATAATAGAAGAGAGAGAAAATTAATCTAGGATTAATAACGGAGATGTTTTATCCGGGATAAAATATCGTCTAAAGAGAGAGAACGATTAATTCGGAATTAATCGATGTATTAATATATTCGATATATTAGACGAAATTGGATTTCGACGCGGAATTAAAATTAGATTTTAATTCGGGCAAACGAGTTAATTGAGAATTAATTCGTTAGCGACGTAAATAATAATTTCGCCGGGCGCGATTATTTATTTAAATTCGATTGAATTAACGTCGCGACGTAAGCTCGGTATTTCGGAAATATCGAACCCGAACGCGTGAGTGCACGTGGGCCCACTTTCATTTGGAAACGTGTGGGGCCCACATGACACATGTCATTCTAATGCTTTGCATGTAGATTGTGTACATTGTACTCAATGTCATTGCATGTAGATTGTGTACAATGCACTCAATGTCATTGCATGGAAATTGAGTGTTTACTCTAAGCCATTGCATGTTATGTGTCATAATTTTATTATTAATTTAATAAATTATGGCATAAATATAAATTGATTTTTGGTAAATCATTTGACAACTTAATACACATTTTCTCTCTCAAATTTCTCTCTTCTCCACACGAAATCTACAAAGTGTGGACTGTTTTTGGAAGCCAAAAACCGTGAGCTAAAGGGAAGCAAGAGTGGTTTCTCATGGTGAGAAATCAAGTGCTAGCACACTTACAAGTCTTGCGAAGGTGGTAGGGAGGTTCGACCATGAGACGGGATCCATCCGACGAAGCTAGGAGCTCCGTTTCTTCACTTAATTTTCTGTTTTTGTAGGCAGTGGACTGCATGCAGTAGGCTTACATGGCAGTGCGTTTTTGGGCTTGAATCGTCTCATATCGACTCTACCGATCAATGTGAGTATTCCGCTACCTCCGTTGATGTGTTCACACATAATTTCATGTCTTGATTTGATCTTGGGACCTTAGAATAAACCAACACTAATTTGTGTCAATTTTTATTGCACAAGAAGCTATTATCTCTACAGAATTATATCATAATCTATTAATATCTAGAACCTATTCTAGAAAACTACAACCATGAGTCAAGTCAGAAAATATATAAAATATATGCACAGTGGATCAGAGGTTTAATTCTATCTATTATAGAATGAGGAAAACAAACAAGTGGTAATTTTTATAATATTACACACTACCTAAGTTATGGAATATTTTAAATTAACAGTGTCTCCACTATTTTACGTAATACCGTAATCCCCAACAAAAAAAAAAGAATTCAATAATTAAATCGAATTCATAATGGAAGTGGACCCTCTGAATATATTTCGACTCACTACTTTGGCACGTTCTCGTCTATGTATATTCACAGGTAGACAACTCATTGTCAATCACACTCACTGTGACTCTGGTTTTGGTTCCGATCGTTTCTCGTTTTGAAACTTTGGCATGTTCAAAGGAGGCGTACCAAGGTTAAACTCGTCAATGATAAACTCAAGCTACTCGCGTAACCCTGACAACTTTGGCACGTTCAGGGTTTCGCTTTCACTTGAATTTATCTAGTATCAAGTATACATCTAGTATAAATAAATTTCTATCGGCAACAACTCACTACTTTGGCATGTTCTCGGATGTAGTCATAGAACAGATATCCATAAACTGTTGGGAAGCGGCCGCGAGTGCGCAGTGGAAAAATAAATTATTCAAATTATGATGCCGTTTTTCCTTTGTCCAATACCCATTTGTTTTGATTATTCTACATGCCTAGGAATGTTACTATATATTCTAAGCATAAAACTCATAAAACATGCAAAGAACATAAACCTAAACATGCTAATTATCATAAGAACTCCAATTAAAATAAAGAAAGAAAAAGACTTACTTGAACCGTAGACTCCTCCAGTCCTCCCTCCAATCTACAAGCTTTTCTCGAACTCAGCAAGCTATTCCATGTTCCAAAGAGCCACCCAATTCTGTGGCCTCCAAAGATGCACACACCAAAGCCAAAACTCAACGGCAAGACTATTCCTTGAGTGCACGGATATTTTGCGCTTAGTGCTAGCCTAGGCAAATACCTCAAAACTTTTAACTCGAGGTTCCTCTAGTCAATTAGACTTAAGGATCCTCAAATCATTGGCTTACTCTTAAAACTTTAGAGTTGCTCACTTATATAAACCCAAGATTTGAAAGGTTTGGTGCAAAAATTTGTGAAGAATTCTTTCGGTTTATATAGTGCTCCAAAGACAACAAAATTAATTAAGAATCTGATGTGGGATGAAAGCCAATTTAATCATAGCCATTGGATCTTAATTTAGTGGTTTAATCAGATTATAAAACCCTAATAAGAGTTTGGGCCGAATTGGAATTCAAAACAAATAACAAAAATAACAACAAAAAAAATTACTATTCACGCATTACTATTCACGCGGTACTATTCACGTGAATAGTATTTTTTTTATTCCAATTCCCAAAGTGCCCCTATCGTCATTCACCAATCCCTAAGCCACTATGGAACCTTATAAATGATATGTTCAATAATTAAACATATTGAACCATTTATGAACAATTCCTACAGCAATCATATATGTTGTTAAATATGTTCATTGTTAACCATTGATTTCGACTTTGTTGTGTGTGACCTTTTGGGTTCCCCTCAAGTTGGACATGAAATGAATCGTGATAATTTAATCGAACATAAATTATCCTCCGATTAGATGGTCGTTCGATTTCAATGACCAAGGTTGACATCTAGCAACATACCAAGGCCCCCAAATGAGAAGGAAAGATATATATACCCATTCTGTATGCGATTATATATGATACGGTCTCTCGCCTCACTGTATCCCCACCTATTGACCTAGGGTACGGAAATTGTCTACCCATATGGTCAAATGTATGATGTTGATAGTGTCATGAATCGTGCTAACCCAAGAATCTCACATGATTCTTCCGTTGTGGCCACAGTCTCAAGCACTGATCACACATATCAACCCGCGAACTGGAATACTACTCTTATAAGAAAATATTATCTGAGAGAGTGGTGATTCTCTGTTGTATCTTTACAAACTTCATGTGTTTCAACAAATGACCCAATCATACCCTTATGTCCGGATCTTTTGAACCGGGGAAGGAGAATGTCAAATTTATTTGATCCACACATAAGATTGTAAAGACCTCAAGTCTAAGGACTAGTCATATAATCGATACATGAAAGTTCTCACAGACACATGGGATAAACACTCCATATGAAAAATTTCGGCGGTCAGTTCGATGGACACGAGCAACTCATGCATCCATATGATACACCAAGCGGATGGATCTTCACTAGAAGCCTATGAGATCGGCTACCCATCTTATGGGCGAATCATATCATCATGCTAGTCTATCCGTTTTGTGAACGCCCAGATTATTCACAAGTAGTAGCCTATAGATCGGCTACCCCACCAAGGGCTTTATTACAGTGTTGATGATTCATATAAGTTATGTAAGACACGTATAATAAAGATAGTCATTTTATTAATTAATGAAAATATTACAAATACATGTACATATAGCTCATCCACAAGTTAGGTATAGGGCATATCCCTAACAATCTCCCACTTGCACTATAGCCAACTGTATGAATCTAGACACCATACTCTCGGGTGTGCCTATCATGGTTTTGTTGAGTCAGCCTTTTAGACAGAGAATCTGCAAGATTATCTTATGTGGGTATTTTCTTTATAATAACTTAATTTCTCTCAACAATCTCCCTGATGAGATGAAATCGCCTGAGTACATGCTTGGATTTCTGGTGGGACCTTGGTTCCTTTGATTGAGCAATGGAGCCCGTGTTGTCACAGTATATCGTGATGCCATTCTTTATCACAGGAAGCACTTCCAGTTCCGTGCTGAACTTCTTTATCCATACTGCTTCTTTAGCTGCCTCAGATGCTGCAATATACTTGGCTTCAGTGGTGGAGTCTGTTGTAGTTGACTGCTTTGAGCTTTTCCAACTGACAGCACCACCATTCGAAGTAAATAGATATCCAGTTTGTGATCTGCTGTCATCTCTATCGATCTGAAAGCTTGCATCACAGTAACCAATGACTTTCATCTCAGAATAGTCTTTGTATGTCAAAAACACATCCTTATTTCTTCTTAGATACTTGAGGATTGTTTTGACAGATGCCCAGTGTTGCTCACCAGGATTTTCCTGATACCTGCTCGTTATGCTAAGAGCATAAGAGACATCAGGTCTTGTACATAGCATGGCGTACATGATCGATCCTATTGCTGAAGCATAAGAGATCTTACTCATACGTTCTCTATCTGAAGGAGTATGTGGACATTGCTCCTTAGATAATTTGATTCCATGACAAGTAGGTAAATTACCTCTTTTGGAATCTTACATTTTGAATCTTTTCAAAACTTTATCTATGTACGTAGATTGAGAAAGTCCTAACAACCTCTTAAATCTATCACGGTAGATCTTAATGCCAAGGATGTAGGCTGCTTCTCCCAAATCTTTCAAGGAGAAATTCTTAGATAACCATTTCTTGGTGGCTTGCATCATGGGAATATCATTCCCGATGATTAATATGCCATCGACATATAATACAAGAAATACAACAGCACTCCCACTACTTTTCCTGTAAACACAAGGCTCGTCTATATTTTTGATGAAGTCAAATTCTTTGATTGTCCCATCAAATCGTATATTCCAACTTCTGGAGGCTTGCTTGAGTCCATAAATGGATCGTTTAAGCTTGCATACTTTATTATGATCATCCTTAGATGCAAACCCCTCAGGTTGGGTGTCATATAGACTTCTCTACGAGGTTCCCATTAAGGAAATTTTTTTGACATCCATCTGCCAAATCTCATAATCAAATTGTGCAGCTAGTGCCAGTAAAATTCGAATGGATTTTTCATCATTGCAACAGGCGAGAAGGTTTCCTCATAGTCAATTCCTTGGATTTGTCTATAACCTTTCGCCACCAACCTAGCCTTATAGGTTTGGATGTTTCCTTCTGCATAGTTTTACACTTGTAAATCCACTTGCAGCCTATGGGTTTTATCCCTTCAGGTGCATCTACAAGTCCTAGACTTGATTCTGATATATAGAGTCTATTTCGGATTTCATGGCCTCAAGCCACTTGACTGAATCAATGTCACGCATTTCTTTGTCATAACTGGTGGGATCGTCATTATCAATGACCTGATCATATTCCTCATCAATATGGAAACCATATCTTTCAGGCTCATGTCTTTCCTACCAGACATTCTGAGTTCATAACCTTGTGGTTGTTCTGTCGCTGCCTGCCTTTTGAGGGGCCTGGGGTTTAGTTCTATGTTAGTTTGTTCTTCTCGTACCTCATCGAGTCAAGTCTACTCCCACTATATTCTTGAGAAGGAATTCATTCTCTAGAATTTTAGCATTTCGTGAGACAATGTTCTTTGTTCATTTGGGACGTAGAACACGTATGCTCTTGAGTTCAAGGCATATCCTACAAACTTACATTTAACTGCCCTATCATCCAATTTGTTAGTTTGTGTGAGCTTGACATATGCGTCACATCCCCAACTCTTAGATAACTAAGACTAGGACGTTTCCCAGACCATAACTCATATGGTGTTTGACTAACAGTCTTGGAAGGAACTTGGTTTAGTAGTAGTGTTGCAGTTTCTAAAGCAAGACCCCAAAATGAAAGAGGTAGATCCGTGTCTGGCATCATTGATCGACCATATCTAATAATGTCCGATTTCTCCTTCGGAGACCCCATTATGTTGTGGAGTTCCCGAGGAGTCCACTGGGAAACAATGCCATTTTCTCTCAAGTAATCTTGAAATTCGTTGCTTAAGTATTCACCACCTCGGTCAGACCTTAGTGACTTAATACTTTTATTAAGTTAGTTTTCTACTTCAGCTTTGAAGTCTTTGAATTTCTCAAAGGCTTCAGATTTATACCGCATAAGGTACACATACCCATATCGCGAGTGATCATCGATAAAGGTAATGAAGTAGGAGAATCCACCTCTAGAAGAGACTAACATTGGTCCGCATACATCAGAATGTATGAGTTCTAATGTCTCCATTGCACGCTGTCATTTACCTTTGAAGGGTAATTTGGTCATTTTACCAAGTAAACAAGACTCACAAGTTCCATAAGGTTCATATTTGAAGGGTCTGAAATACCCATCCTTATGTAGCTTAGTTAATCTTGTTTCATTGATATGACCTAAGCGACTGTGCCATAGAAGTGATTCATTGAGATTATTCGAGTTAACGTTGTATATATTAGAGGTTGAACATTCTTTGTTAGTTTGTAAGACATAGATCCATTATTCAAAATACCATCTCCATATTTTATTTCATTGAAATAAATAGAACATCATTACAACTTATTAGGCATGAAAAGCCTTTATTACATAAAGAAGAAATTGAAATGATGTTCTTTACTAGAGAAGGTACATAAACACAATCTTCTAAGTCTAAAACTAAACCATTCGGCAAAACTAATGAATAAGTCCCCACGCACAATGCAGCCAGTTTTGCTCCATTACCCATGCGTAAGTCAACCTCCCCATGACGGAGTCTCCTACTGTTTCTCAGGCCCTGCACATTGTTACACAAGTGAGTCCCACAACCGGTGTCAAGCACCCAAGTAGAAGGTTCAAAGTTTTGAGAATATAGTTCAATCATATACAACATACCTGAAGCATTGGCTTTCCCTAGCTTCCTTGGCTTTCAAGGATCTGCAGTCTTTCTTCCAATGACCCATTCTTTCCACAAAAGAAACATTTTCCCATTTCCTTTTCTTCTCCACCTTACCATTGGCTTTAGGTGATCTGGAGCCTTGGCCTTGCCCTTATTTTTCTTTGGGCCTCGTGGCTTCAGGTCCGTACCCGTAAGCATGACGGAAGTTTTAAGCTCCGGTTTCAAGTCACTCTGCTTGCTTTATCAGATTGTGCAATTCTGCTAAAGTAGCTTCTTTATCAGACAGATGAAACTGCATAATAAAGTTAGAGAATCTTTTGGTAAGGACTGAAGAATTAGATCTTGACAATCTCATGATCCATGATGAACCCGAGGTTGGCCAATTTTTCAATGTGGCCAATCATCTTAAGCACATGTCCACTAACAGATCCTTCTTTATACCTTGTTTGGAATAAGGCACATGACTTGGAATCTCACGGTATGAACGGAAGTTGCATACAACTCCTTCAAGTGAAAGATGATGGTTTGAGCATCCATATCTTCGTGAGCTTTCTGAATTTCGTCCGACATAGAGCCAAGCATTATGCAAACTGCTTGCTCATCATCATCGACGTGTTTCTTCCAAGCATCGAATGTATTTTGGTCAGCATCTTCTATGGTTCATCAGGGGGAAATGGTCTTTCAAGAACATAGAAAATCTTTTCTTGTCGTAAGATAATTTTAAGATTTCTAAACAGTCATTGTAGTTGTCCCATTGAGCTTATGCTCATCAAGGATGGAACGAAGTGATACTCTGTTTGCCATTTGAATGTTTGTGAAATATTTTAACCCACCTGTTAAGAGAGAATGTTAAAATTAGGAATATGTTTTTCATTAATGTTTCATAATAACATGGGCTTTTAATATTATGAATTGCTCCCACTCAATTGTTTTAAAATTTTAAGCAAATCGCATCAACCCCAATATGATGGATTTCTTGTGGGCAAGGATCCCATTATCATCATTTCATAACTCCGACTAGGGCCGGTCGTTATAAAATACGATATTAGGTAGGTTCCCAACCAATTTATGATATAAATCACAATTCCTTGATCATTGGGTTGGGCAATCAAACATGCCATAGCTTATGCTAGTCCTTGTGGACACCCAATCTTTGCCACTAAGTTATAAGACCACGCCTAAGGGTCGCTGCGTCTTATGACTCAGAAAAGTCAAACCATTGTCAATAGTACGATTTAGGGACAAATTGGTATTGGTCAGTCTGGTAAAGCCTAGTCCTGCCAATACGGTTTAAGCCCTTTGGGTCTATACTTTACAATGGGAGGCAAATTTTAGACTTAAATTATTATTGAGGATTTTAGCAAGTTTAAGTGAATAACTGTCAAATGGATTCCTTCATTGAAAATTCCCCAAAGGGAGGGTGGAGCGAACTCTCTTAAATACCCTTACCTCTTAGGCTCTTATTGCCTTGGTGACAGAATAAAAAATAGATCATCCAAATTAGTCCAACACTCTAAATATGCTTTAAAGTAAGCTTTGAGTAAATGATTATCTAGATGTCTTCACAGCTTTTCCTTTTGGCTATAAAAAGGTAGTGAGTGAAGGAAGACATCAAATCATTATCTAACTCTAGTAATACATTTGGTTAAATTAACTTTAGTTTGGAAAGTTTTATTAACGCCTTGGTCCCACCCCAGTTGTATCTTTTATATTTCTTTTATTATAACAAGTGATTTATATTTATTAGCCTTAAAGGTAATAAATCTCTAAGTTCATCACGGAATAATTATTAGCTAAGGGATAAGCAATACACTCTCTATTTCTTAGAAAGTCTCTAGATGCTTGCACCCTAAAATAATCATGCCATTCTAATCATACATAGAATTATCAAGCATATGAGTTTTAATATGTTGGAATTATTTTAGGCATTAAATAACTTTGATTAATATTTAATTATGATATTGCATTTTATTTTATTCAAATAAATTTACTATTCACGTTTTTCTGCAGACGCGTGAACTTTAAATGCAATTTCACAATTCAAATCTTAACCAAATCATGCAAAACTGTGCCTAAAATTAGTTCAGGGTGTTAGCTTTCAACGAGCTTTTAAACACCCAATTTCGAGTTCAAATGAGTGAGAACTAATCAAAACAAAAACGGCGCTCTGATACCACTGTTGGAAGTGGCCGCGAGTGCGCAGCGAAAATAAATAATTAAAATTATGATTCCGCTTTCCCTTTGCCCAAGACCCATTTGTTTTGATTATTCTACAAGCCTAGGCATGTTACTATATATTCTAAGCTAAAAATCATAAAACATGCAGAACATAAACCTAAACATGCTAACTATCATAAGAACTCTAATTAAAATAAAGAAAGAAAAAGACTTACTTGAACCGTAGACTCCTCAGTCCTCCTCCAATCTACAAGCTTTTCTCGAACTCAGCAAGCTCTTCCACGTTCCAAAGAGCCACCCAAGTGTGTGGCCTCCAAAGATGCACACACCAAAGCCAAAACTCAACGCAAGATTACGCCTTGAGTGCACAGGTATTTTGCCTTGGTGCTAGCCTAGGCAAATACCTCAAAACTTTTAACTCGAGGTTCCTCTAGTCAATTAGACTTAAGGATCCTCAAAATCAGTGGCTTACTCTTAAAATTTTAGAGTTGCTCACTTATATAAACCCAAGATTTGAAAGGTTTGGTGCAAAGATTTGTGAAGAATTCTTTGGGTTTATATAGTGTTCCAAAGACAACAAAATTAATTAAGAATCCGATGTGGGATAAAAGCCAATTTAATCTTAGCTATTAGATCTTAATTTAGTGGTTTAATGAGATTATAAAACCCTAATAAGAGTTTGGGCCGAATTGGAATTCAAAACAAATAACAAAAATAACAAAAAAATTTTTTACTATTCACGCATTACTATTCACACGGTACTATTCACGTTAATAGTATTTTTTTTTATTCCAATTCCCAAAGTGCCCTTATCGTCATTCACTAATCCCTAAGCCATTATGGAACCTCATAAATGATCTGTTCAATAATTAAACATATTGAACCATTTATGAACAATTCCTACAACAATCATATATGCTGTTAAATATGTATTGTGCATTGTTAACCATTGATTTCGACTTTGTTGTGTGTGACCTTTCGGTTCCCCTCAAGTTGGACATGAAATAATCGTCATAATTTAATCGAACATAAATTATCCTCCGATCAGATGGTCGTTCGATTTCAATGACCAAGGTTTACATCTAGCAACATGCCAAGGCCCCCAAATGAGAAGGAAAGATATATATACCCATTATGTATGCGATTTACATATGATAAGGTCCCTCGCCTCACTGTATCCCCACCTATTGACCTAGGGTACTGAATGTGTCTACCCATATGGTCAAAGTTTTGATGTTGATAGTGTCATGAATCGTGCTAACCCAAGAATCTCACATGATTCTTCTTGCTGTGGCCACTGTCTCAAGCACTGATCACACATATCAACCCGCGAACTGGAATACAACTCTTATAAGAAAATATTATCCGTGAGAGTGGCGATTCTCTGTTGTTATCTTTACAAACTTCATGTGTTTCAACAAATGACCCAATCATACCCGTATGACCGGATCTTTTGAATCAAAGAAGGAGAATGTCAAAGTTATTTGATCCACACATAAGAGTGTAAAGACCTCAAGTCAAAGGACTAGTCAAATAATCGATACATGAAAGTTCTCAAAGACACATGGGATAAACACTCCATATGAAAACTCATAAGGCGTGGAAGCCATCGTCTTATTACTCCAATGGCTTTATTACAGTTTGATGATTCATATAAGTTATGTAAGACACGTATAATAAAGATTGCCATTTTATTAATTAATGAAAATATTACAATACATGTACATATAGCCCATCCACAAGTTGGGTATAGGGCATATCCCTAACAAAACCGTATTGACAAGGCGAACCATGAAACAAGTATTTCTATACTAGTTACTTTAAAACTTATTTAGCGGGGATATTTCATAATGTGTCATACACTTTTATTTAATCAAACTAAATAACATATGCATGCATCAAGTAAAGATTAGACTAAATATCAAATTTAAAGAGCTAATCATATCGTGGGCCTAGAATCAGACTCGCTTCGATACCATTTTGTTGGGGTTTTGTACGTATTACCCGTGTTACGCAGTGGAAAGCGGGAAAATCGAATTTTCCCATTTCCTTAATTTTTTTTAGGTAATTAAAATAAACTAATTTATTTTAATCACTCAATACTCAAAAACAGAATGTTTAATTAATCACTGAATACTAAAAAACAGAATGTTTAACCCAGAAATCATAATTTCAGTAAATTACCGTAAAGCCCTTAAACTTTCCATTTTAATTATTTTAGTCCCAAATTGTTCAAAACAAACTTAGGTGATTTGAAATTACAACCAAAATGATTTGTATATCATATATACATGAAAAATATAATTCTGAAAATTTTCCAGATTTTTCAGTAATTACCAAAAGGCCCAAATCTTTTGCTTTTTGATCATTTTGGTTCTAACTTATTCAAAACAAGTTTAGGTGATTTCCAATCACAACCAAAATAATTTGTACATCATATATACATTAAGAAGCAACCCAGAAAAATTTTCCAGAATTTTACACAATTGTCGTGGGGTGCCAATAGTTTACATTTTAATCATTTAAGTCATAATTTGTCAAATACAAGATTAGGTGATATCCAATCACTACCAAAATAATTTTTATATCTTATGCACATTAAAATGCAACCCATAAATTTTTTTTCCAGATTTTTAACATATTACCGTGAGCCCTAAAAACTTTACATTTTGATCATTTTGGTCCTAATTTGTCAATACAAGATTAGGTGTAATCTAATCACTACCAAAATAATTTTACATCTCATATATATCAAAATACAAATATATATGAAAAGCCCAATTTTGGTGGAGGATCAAAACCCTAATTCTCAAATTAACAAAATTAGCCAAAATTAACAAAATCCAATACTTTAATCTAATCTCTACAACACCAAACAAGTCTCACCACTTTGAAACAACTCAAGAACAACTCTAGGTCATCAATAAGTGGCCTAACAACTCTAGAATTGTAACTAGATCATCAAATGATCAAAAGAATGCATAATAACTCCTTATAAGCTTCCTTTAAGTATCATACATGCAAACACCCATCATCAAAGCTTTCAACCATTTAATACATAAACAAACATGAGAAGAAAAACATAAGAACCACATAAGTTGTAGCCAAGAATGAAAGGAACAAGTTTCCCTCTAATAGAAAGTTGGAAAAACTTACTTAAATCCAAGCTTTCTTCAGTTTGATTCTTGTTTCTTCATTTTTTCTCTCAACCCTTTTGTTTTTCTATTTTTGGAGGCTTAGATAATGTCAAGCAAATGAAAAATATAACACTTTATATATTGTAGGATTTTTGTCGAAATTGTAGGGAAAAATAACAAAAAGATATTTTGTAAATTTTCAAATCAAATTTAAAAGAAGACAAAATCAATTTGTTAACATTTTCCTTAAAGTAAAAGTCAACAATTTACACTTAATAATCATTTCCCAACATTATCATTATGGTAGATAATTATATTTTAATTACTTTAATCATTTAACAATTAATAATTAAATACAAATATCTCAAATATATGTATTATATTTACTTTAAATATCTCAAATACATATATTAATGATATATGTCAAATATCTTAATTTGACAATTAATTATTATGTATTTAATAATATCATATATTAAATATAAATATACATTAATTATGAAATGACGGATCGACCCTTAAAGCATGTATCTTTCGTTTAACCTTTAAACGATTTATAAATAATCACCATTATTCATAAATGTTGCCCTAGTGCTCTACAAGTATATTTCATTAGTGAGACACTCTAGGTTCAGGCATATCCGTCACGAAATCCAATTTCATGTCCATAATCTACCAACCCGTAAATTATGACGACCACGGATAAACTCACTGAACTATACATGTCGAGGTCATTGCATATGTATAATCTCTCCGTCACAGGTATCTGGATTATCTCAGAGATATAGATGAAACGTCAAATATCTATAGGAATAACCCCGTCGACGCATCCATTAGCAATCTCTAAATAATAATCGGAACTCACTTCCGAAGTATACTATGGTCATAGATTTAATAGATCGCTAATCACATTTGGACTACTTATGCTCTGTACATAGACCTGACGGATCATATCTTGACACACGGAGGATATCCTGAGGATCGGTCCACACCCAATGAACAGGCATGGGTCTGATCTAAATAGATCAGTGACATGACTTCCATATAAGTGTGGAGGATGCCTCATACATCCACAGTGGTATCTCAAGTCGAATGACCACTATGCTACTAAACTCAAGAAGATTCTTATTGACGTTGGTGTACAATCTATTAAGAATATTCGGTGAGTCGTTCAGTGTTTATCCAATATAAACACCTACATGTCTATTCGAATCTCCCAAGACTCATGGTTCATTGGGATAAACCATCAGACCAAGTCTAGATATACGATATGTACTAGTCTTAGCGAATTTAATTAACTGACCTGTGTTAGTAAATCTTGACCAGGAATTTTATTTGATAATATACTTTCTAGTAGTGTTACTTCCCAATGTCAGTTACAAACTACTTTGTAACTATGCACTATATTATATATTATCGGGTCTTTGTCTAATATATACATATCACTAAATCAGATTTAGTTTCAATCTAATCATAATTAGATCGAATACGTATATAAAAATAAGAGGTGCAACCATTAACAAGTAATATTATAGAAAAATGGATTGTTCGTATTCATGAATCGGACATAAATACGATCCGGATTGGCAATCTGAGCACCAAACCCAACATAGACAATGTGTCACGACCGGTAGTCTCTACTATTATTACATTGTAGTACTGTGGTACTATGGGGTGAGGATAACATAATATAAATTATGTTGGGATACAAATACACTCATGGAATGATTTTGGGGACAAACGATAAATTCTTCCAAAATTCTGATACGAAATTCCATGAAGTTCTCATACAAACTCTGATTTTTATGAATTTTATATTGTCGAAAATCTGAGATCGAGACCTACAACTTTCACATTGAATATTTTTCCATATTCGGATCAGAAACTGATCAAAAATGCAAGTAAAAATATGGATGAATAGTAACTTCTGACCTAACTAGAATATTCTATAACTTTCTCCAAAAATCTGATTTTTCTTTAAACTAAAATACCCCAATTTAATCATTTGAGTCCTATTATAAAAAGAAATACTATTCACTCATTCAAAAGAAGAGAGTAAGAGAGAAAGAGACGTGAGAGTGAGGAAGAGGAAGAGGAAAGGAAAAGAAAGATGAAAGAAGAAAGAAGAAGAAAAAGGAAAAAGGAAGCAAAATCAAGCTAATCATCCATCCATCCAACTAAGAAGAAGAAAGGCTACCATGGAGGCTTGACGAATGAAGAAAAATCAAGAGTGAGAAGGTAAAAAGACTTGACCCAAATCTTGAAATGTTGGATTTTTGAAGTTTGATGATAAGATAGAGATATTAGCATGCTAAGGGTTATTTATTATTGATTGATAAGTAAAGAAATTGGTTGTTGCATAAGTACCCAAATTTGATAAATTCTAAGAGTTTAAGCTAAGAGTGAGAATGATGTGATTAATGGAGTGTTGAGAATAACTTGAATTAAAATGTGTGAAGTTGATGTGTGATGATGTTTTGTGTTATGGTTTTTAGTATGGAAATATTAGGAATGTCATTTGGGTAAGTTGGATTTGAAGAAGAAGGAGAATAGAAGCCTGGAAAACTGATTCGTGTCACGAAGCAGAAGGGCTGTGCGTCTCAACCCACAAGAGAAAAATGGTTGTACCCTTCGAGACGCTATGCGTCGCGACGCGCAAGGATTTGCGTCGCGACACGTGGCACAAACCATTCCCAAACCAATTGTGAATCATCCCAGTTCCACTCTAGCTGTTAGAGGCCGCCTTACAGGCCTCGTATCAGTTCGTATACATATCTTACATCAAAATATAAGCATGATAAACCTCGTAGATAAAACATATTGATGTATCTTTAAGCTTAGTTAAGTACCAAGTTTTATTTTACTACGTATATGCTAATCAAGTTCTCGATCATAGATTATCCTCAAGAACCGCAATTTTCTTCGATAAGGTATCCAGTATCAGCCAGATTCCAAAACAGTGAGTGGACACTTTCTCTTTTACTTTATTTTTATTTCATATTTTCATATCAGATTTATATCCATGCTTTTAAGGCGTAAGTCGATTTTTATTGTAGTTGTATCATGAAAGATTATGTTTAAGAAATGATATAGAAAAGAAATATTTTAAACATGAGATTTATATTTTCGAGGCATAGGGTAAAAACCCACCTCAGTATGTAACTTTACTCAGTTATGGAATTGACGGACAACACATGTGCACATGTAGATGACTGGGGGGATGGTAATACGTAACGCCCTCAGATCCTAGTTCAGTACTATAGATGACAGATGCCCCTAGATCCTAGTTTTAGAGCTTGGTGGGTATCATAGATTCGCACCCCCAGTTCTAGTTCAGTGGCTTGGGGAACGACAATACGTAACGCCCCAAGACCACCAGTTTTAGGGACAGTAGTGGCATGTTTTGGGGTACGACGATACGTAATGCCCCAAAGTTATGGATTTGTACTTCTGGCTCTAGTTAGGCGTATGGGGGGACGGCGATACGTAACGACCCCATATGTCATGTTTTTTTCCAGATATAGACCAGTTTTCAGATATCAGATTTTCAAAAAAAGAGTTATCAGATATCAGATTTTCAGAAATAGTTTTCAGAAAGCAGATTTCAGAAAGACAAGTTTTATAAAAATAGATTTCAGATGAAATTTTCAGGAAAGAGTTTTCATATAAAGCTATTTCTGGAGCTTTGATTTTAGAACCAAATGTTTTGATATTGTAATTTCAGTTTTTTTTCGTCCACTCACTTAGATGGTACAACGATCTAACCCCCCACTCCCAGTTTCCTTATTTTGCAGGTATTCTCGGAGGACGAGCTCGGTAAGACGGATACTATTACAGTCACTAAGGTATAAAGTATCAGTTTAAGTCAAAAAGAGTTGGAGTCTAGTCAGAGTCAAGCAAAAGTTTTGTATTAATTTTTGATTTTGAGGTAGTCAATGTAAGAGTATGTTATTAAGTTCACAGTTATAGATATTTAGTTTGTATGAAAAGTTTATGATGATTGGGCTACGGTCCCACACATAATATAATTAATTAGAGAAAAGAGTATTAGTAATTTATTTATCGTTGAAGAGTTAGAGGCTCAGTGGAATGGTACGGCCTGTTACATGCCGGTAACATCTCCCAGATTGGGGATGTTACACAATGGTATATACGATTCCACATTACAATCATTTAAAATAATTTCACAATGACAGATGAGGATCATTGTATGTTCACCAAGAGAGATAAAGATAAGTTCGTTATCTTATCCTTTTATGTGGATGATATACTTATAGTTGGAAATGATAAGGAGTTTGTAAAACAGATCAAATAATAGTTATCATATAACTTCGAGATGAAAGATATGAGTGAAGTTGTATATATTCTTGGGGATAAGATCTCAATAAATCATTCAAAAAGTTTATTATCTCCTTCTCATGAGTTATACATAAATAAATTCTTGAACGCTTTCAAATGCAGGCTTGCAAACCCATTGATACTCTTATCACCAGAACTGAAGCTTTGAGTCGTAGATTGTGTCATGAAACTCCACTGGAAAAGGAAAAAATAAAGAAAGTTCCTTGTGCAAATACAGTTGGAAGTTTAATGTACGCAATGTTGTGTACAAGACCTTTGTTTCGTTGTTAGAATGGTAAGTAGATACCAATCAAATCTAGGGCTAGCATATTGGAAAACAATTAAAATAATATTTAGGTATCTAAAAGGGATAACTGATTACTCATTTTGATATCAAGAAAATGATATTTAATTGCGAGGCTATACTGATGCTGATTGGGGAGGAGATTTAGATGAAATAAAATCTACCTCCGATTTTATTTTCTTACTAAATAATGGTGTCATATCATGGAGCAGTAAGAAACAATCTTGTATAGCCTTATCTACAATGGAGGTTGAATTTTTAGTTTTTTCATCTACAGTACAAGAAGTTGTGTGGTTGAAAAGGTTCTTGAATCATTTGGGTATGTCAAATGATGCTTCTAGTCTAGTTTTAGTTAACTGTGATAGTGAAGCAGCGATAGCCTACACAAAAGACCCAAAATTCCATTGTAAAATGAAACATATAGATACCAAATATAACTTTATAAAAAGGCATAGTTGCACAAGAATAAGTAAACAAGAAGTACATTTCTACGTAAGAGATGGTGGCAGATCCCTTGACCATGTCTGTTCCTAGAGATGTCTTTGTTACACATATAAAAACTCAAGGATTACGTAGATGTTAATGTGTTTACATATTATAAAATATAATTTTCCCATATAATGTTTATTAATGTTAATACCCATTGATATTTGTATTCAATGCTTACATGTTACTATGGTGATACATGTTTTAAACAAATATACTATTAGTTAGTATGAGAAGTATATCAGACAAGTGAATGATTGGCCCTCTCACACGGGCAATCGCCTCTATTACTCTGTGTTAATGGGAGATGAGACAAATTTTTAATCTAATTATCTGAGTGATAATTTAGAGAGCTCAAGCTTGAAAATTAAGTAATTTCGTTGTGAGGTCACTTTCTCTGTGATATGACCTGAGGTGAATAAGTTCATTTTACCTTACTTGTCTTAATATCAGATATGAGTTAGACATTATGTTTGTCTGAATTATCATCTGTACGGTATTTTATGAGACATACGCTCTATGGGAAATGAGAGAATATTGTAACACATGTTATCATACCATGTGTACAATTGTGATTATTAAGTGTAATACAAGTAAAGATCTCAGTCTTGATATTTTGTGAGACCATTGAGAATATTTTAATCTCACGTTATACCCTTTAGACTCTTGTCTGCTTCTCAAAACGTAGAATTGATGATCGCTATCTTGGAGTGTTACTGGAGGATCATGAGAGATTTGATCCGAAATGATATCTCTGGAAAAGCGAATTGAATCAAGGTTGAGAGATTCGCGAAAGGAGAAAGATTATTATATGAGTAATATCACATTAGCTTGTATTCACTGGTCGACGAATTATGTTGTTTTATATGATCAAACATGATTGTGAATACAAAATAAATATTACATTTGAAAAGAGATCGAGAGAGACATAATGTGATAAATAATCGAGGATATTGCATACCTAATCAACAATGGTTCTATCCATTATTCGAGCAGCTATATATTCCTATTAGATGTATAGCAAGTGAGCTCTCGAAGGATGCTGGTCGAACGATATAATTTCTAAGTATGAATTATTCTTGTAGAGACAATAAAAACTATTGATCTCATCATGTGTGAGTCGGAGAAGTTGGAAAATATTGTTAAGAAATAATAATTTGGAAAATGTTGATGGGGAACATGTGGTACACCCATGATGGAAATATTTTTGGAGGGGTTAGAGGAAGTCATTAAGCATCCAAATACATGTGATTACATAGTACTCATTGCATCCAAATGCATTTGATTACATAGTAATCAAGGCTTGCTTCTAAATGCATGTGAGTTAATAGAAAGCCACACATGTAATGTTATAGTTACTTGATTTCCCTCTTATAAATAAGAGCATTTGCTTATTGAGTTAAGCAATCAATTAAGTTTGATTAAGAGCATCTCTACAAGAAGAAAGATATGCAATTGTGTTGTGGTTAACTTAGGTTTATTTCAATTTATTTGTGAATAAATATAGGACTAGTAATGCATGTATGTCTAGATCCTAAGAAGACTAATATGGAAAAATATTAGGGATAATGATTTCAACTAAGGAATTTCAGATGGAAAGACCGGGTCGTATTGCATCCATTTTACTCTTTGTTTTCTCTAGAACCTAAATTACAATGCATCTACTAATGGGTTAGTTGGTAAAGTTGTTAGAGTGTATGCCCTAAAACTAGTTATAGATGTAATGGTTTAAGGCATAATATTTGTAATACAGTTTATTATTTAATTAATAAAAGACTTTGTTAACTACACATTAATATATCCATATTGTATGTGTATGACCTGAAACATTATGTCAGATGAATATCGTTAATCCAAAAGATGTTTTAGGGCATACCTTTTGTTAGAGTGTATGCCCTAAAACCAATTATGGATGTAATGATTTAAGGCATAATGTTTGTAATATAATTTATTATTTAATTAATAAAAGGTATTTATTAACTACATATTATTACATACATATTTTATGTGTATATCCCAAGGCATTACGTCAGAGGAATATCGTTAATCCAAAAGACGTTTGCGATTATGAGAGTCAACGATATTTATATATGTCTTAGAATAAGGTTTTGGTAAAATATGATGTTTATGCAGGAAAAAAATATATCACTTGACCAATATTGTTATGTGTCGTATAGATTGACATATGATGTTAATAGAATGGATGATGAGTCTCATATCATAAGGACACAAACAATAGATGTTTCATTGGTATAATGAAATATCGAATACGACCACGGAAACGTAAGATCACATGGTAATATTATCTAAGGTCATTGATCTTCATAATAATACATTAGTGTTGTCATATCTTCTAACCTGAAATCATATGATGACGTGGGTGATAGTATTCTTAGTTCACTAGTATATCCTCATTCGACTATCCACGTCATATGAATAAATGCTAGATGACTTTGAGGGATTGACGTACGAAGTCACGGATACTTCAAGATGGGATCCGATAACTTTGATAATAAAGTCAGTGATGTTTCGAGGAAATTCAAAATTATGGATATAAGTCTTTGGCCAAAACAGTCAATATCTTAGAGATATCAAATCCACAAGATAGAGTTTAAAGATATATCGAGTATAAGGATTTGACCTTACCATGATCTCAGAATCGATATGAAACAGAAATATCAGAAAGAATGAGATGACATGCTCGAAGTGTATTCTAACAGTTTCATATGTTTTCCCACTTCATTCATCGACTATAGGCCATGGCTTGCTGCTAGGCGATACCCATGGTCTGTGAAATATCATAGATATGAAATATTAAAGAGTTAGTATTATTTAACTGCTACTCGATAATGAACTTAGGACAGTCGCACAATATAGTTGTCGTCTATGTTACAAATTCGAGGATGTTTATTAAAAGTTAATAAATGATTATTTTGGCGTTTCCTAATTAGATTAGGATATTCAGGATATTTAGAAATATTAATTTGAATAATAAACTCGAAATATAAAATTGGATTTAATTATTTAAATAGATATTTGATATTTCTACTAAATTAAATTAAATATTATTTTAAATAATTTTAAATAAAATTAAGTAAGTTAAAATAATTAATTAATTAATATTAATTAATTATTGGGCCAAAATAATATTTAATCTATTGGGCTTTAATTTAGTGGGCTAGCACCCAAATTAATTAGAGTCCTAATTAAGATTAAATAGGAAAGTCTTTATTTAAATAGGGTTTCTAATTTGATTAAGTATCCTAATTTATTTTGGAAAGAATCTTTAAGAGACCAAATTTAATTTGGGGAAATATTGGATTTTGCTAATACACATGAATATAAGGCTCACGCCTCATTGTATCAAAATTTTTGATCTCTCTCTTGGAGTAGTTCCGAGTTTATTCCTAAAGACTTCAAACATCCTAGAGAAGAAAAATATTTCTTTTTTTCTCAAAAGTGGGAACGATTTGTTCGTAGATGAGTGTTTGTGTGCCAACTAGAGGTGCAACGCTTGGTGCACTACTGCAAGAGAGAAATCAAAGAGGATATTCAAAAAGCTCAAGGAAATTAGTAAACACATCAAGATATGTTTTATTATTAATAAATATTATTTATATTGATAAATAAAATTTATTGAATCCATGTCAAAATTAATAGAGATTTATTTAATAGTATATTTGTTTACATCAATGACATAACCACAATCCTTAGAGTGGTTTTGGAAGAAAAATTTAAATTCCAATCACATGAATACTTCCGCGCTAACCCCAAAACCTTACAGTGGTATTAGTAGCTTTGAGGTTATGTCGTTTTGATGAAAACAAATTAAAGCATGTATATGGGATCCTATTGAGAGTTGTTCGGTTAGGCTTTTATTTTATGTAAATACCCAAAATGATCAGAGGTTAAAATTATAATTTTGGAAATTACAAATATTTAACAAAATTTTCAGAATTAAAATTTGAATGAGATTAGAAATCCATTTTCCATTAAAAAAATTTTGGAAAGAATTCTAATAGAAATTGAGTTGTTACTAGTTTTGGAATAAATAATTTCTTATGAAGTTAAACCCAAATAAAATTTTAATTGGATTAAAATTAAATCACCACAAGAATCCTAATACAACTTTGATTATATCTCTTATTTATTTAATATGATTAAAACATTAATTGATAATCAAAATGTAACATTTTATAAGTTTCAAGATTAGTAATATGATTATTCAAGCCAAGAAAGCCTAAGAGATTCTCGAACAAAGAGGTACTAAAGAGAACTCTGTCACCAAGGCGATAAGAGCCTAAGAAGGTAGGGACTTAAATGGTCGCACTGGAGTCCCTCATCTTCTAGGAGTTTTCTCTAGTTACCGAATTGTGAAGGATTGTATTAAACCAAATGGAACAGTCTTATTAAAGTGTTAATAAAATATTAGGATCCCCCTCGTCTAGAGCCAAACATAAAAGTTAGGTGGTAAATGTGCTTGTGCACGATGAAACTATAAGATACAAAAACATCAAGACGTACTAAAAAAAGACCGAAATTATATAAGATATGAATAATTAAATAATCCCCAAGATTGAATATTAAACATTAACCTTCCAACACAATCAAATAGTCTACTAAATATATTTTGGTGATCCCAAAACCCATTAGGTGAGGGACCCTTATATATTTAAGTACTATTTGATTTGTTCGTATATATAGCCTAATAATTGCAAACTAAAACTCATTAGGTGAGGGCCAATCACATGTGTTACGAAATGTGTTGGGCCTAGCTTAACTAGTAAAGATGTCAAAACCTATTAGGTGAGACATGTTTGCTAGATATGATAAGGTCGAACCTAGTATAGAAATACAAACAAAATGAGTCTTAACTCATTGAAAATGAAGTGCCAAAACCCATTAGGTGAGGCATGACATTAACAATGAGAACTCAATGTCTAGCTACAAATATATCCAACAATATTTCTGTCTTTCGCATAGGGGATTGTGGAATTAGAGTAAAATTAGTGGGAGCAATATTATTTAAAAGACCTTAAATTTTGGTTAATAACTTATTACAAAATCATTAACAAACTTATTTTTTCAACAGAGTACGTGATACAAAATGAATCCACTATGATCAATACTTGATAAAGATAAACCCACTGGCCTAAATTTCCTAGATTGGCATCGTAAGCTCAAGATTATCTTGGATTACGAACGTCTCTATTATATTCTCGATATGATAGATCTTGATCCTATTGATGATGATACCTTTGCTGAAGAGGTCGCCGCTTATTATAAGTGGAAAGACGATGAGTTTAAGGTAAGAAGCTACATCAAAGCCTTTATGAGCTCAATTTTACAAAAGCAATATGAGAGGGTGGACTCTTCAGTGGAAATCACGGAACACCTACAAAAGTTGTACGGCGAAAGTAGTGAAACTGCTAGATACGATGTAACTAGCAAGTTATTCAAGATAAGATGATGGATGGGACTCCAATCTCCGATCATGTGATTCAAATGATTAATTTGATTGATCAAGTAGATATATTTGATCTAGGACTAACATTCAAAGTTAAGGTGGATTTGATCCTACAGTCATTGACTCCCGCCCTAAAGGCTTCATTTCCAACTTCAAAGAAAAAAAGTTGATTTGATCAACTAGGTAACTTAGTGAGCTTTATGGCTCATTAAAGACTTATGAAAAAATCGAAAACATCTTGAGGGTTGAATGAAATGATAAAATGGTTGTTCTTACTGTCTCTGGTCCTCACAAGGGCAAGAAAAATAAAAATGATAAGAAACAAGCCTCCAAGAAATCTAAGCCAACTATAGGCATATAGAAGAAATGGAAGGAAAAGAAAGCCCAAGATGAGTGATTCTATTGCAAGAAGAAGTGACACTGGAAGAGGAATTGTCCTCAATACCTTGCGAGCTTGAGAAGCAAAAAGAAAGTATGTCCTTATTCTTTGTTATTGAAATAGATCTTGGAATAAGTTCCTTATCTTATTCATGGATTTTAGATTCTGCTGCTACCTCACATATTTGTATGTCTCTACAGATTCTAAAGAGTATGAGGTTGCTTAAGGAATGAGAAGTGGTCCTTACAGTTGGGAATTGAGAGATTGTCTCCGCAACCACCGCAGGGACATGTCAACTTCCTATGCTATCAAGACATTTAATTTTATTATATAAAATTTTATATTTTCCTAGTGCAATAAGGAACAATGTTTCTATTCCAGTATTGACAAAATATAATTATGAATTTCATGTTATCAATGAGAAATGTAATATTTATTATATGAATAAATTTGTTGGTGTTGCACAAATGTAAATGGATTGTATGTCTTGCAAATGAATGAGAACTATAACAAAGAATTAAATACAAAAACAACAAAAGAACCAAGAGATAATCTGAATTCAAGATTCCTTTGACACTTAAGATTAGGTCATATTGGAGAGAAAAGAATTTCAAAATTGAAGAAGGAAGGCTTACTTCCTTCATTACGTTTAGAACCTTATCCAACTTGCGAATCATGTATCAAAGGAAAAATGACCAAATCACCTTTTGTATGACAAAATGAAAGGGCCAATGAAACCTTGGAACTCATACATAATGATGTATGCGGCTCATATAGCATAGTAGCCAAAGGTGATTTTCAATAATTCGTTACTTTCACCTACGATTGTTCAATATTTGGGTATTTGTACTTAATGAAACATAAGTCAAAAACTTTTGAAAAGTTCAAAGAGTATAAGAATGAAGTAGAAAACCAATTGGGAAAAAGTATTAAAAATCTATGATCTGATCGTGGAGGAGAATACTTAAGTACTGAATTTCAAGATTATCTCAAGGAATATGGAATAGTGTCATAGGCAACACCTTCTTACACAACTCAACATAACAATGTCTCTGAAATATAAATCGTACTCTATTGGATATGGTACTTTCCATGATGATTTTTATTGATATACCAACGTCCTTTTGAGGATATGCTCCCCAAACAGTCTTGCATGTTCTAAATAGAGTTCCGGCCAAATCCACTCCCAAAACACCATATGAGATATGGTATGGCAAACGTCCTAATTTAGGATATTTGAAAATTTAGGGTAGTCCAACTTATGTAAGGAAAATCTTTACGAAAAACTAGACTCAAGATCTTATAAAGGTCAATTCATAGAATATCCCAAGGATTCGATGGGATATTACTTCTACATTTCCTCTGATCATAAGATAGTGGTTAGTAGGAATGCTACCTACCTTGAGGACCATTTGGTTCAAGAAGGAGGTACTGGGAAAGAAGTGGACCTAGATGAGGAAGTCTCTCAATAAGAGAATTCTGAAAAATGAATTAACTCACCTCAGAAGGAACCAGAACAAGTAGAACAAGAAGGACCTCAAGAAACACAGCCACTTCGTAGGTCACTTAGGGAATCTTGCATGCCATTGAAATATACCATAGTTAATCAACAATATTTGAATATTTTATGATCAGTGAAGCGGTCTATATTGATGACCCAAGAAAACTACGAAGAACCAATGTCAAACATTGAATCTTCTATATAGCTTGAAGTTATGAATTCTGAAATGGAATCCATGTATTCCAATCAAGTGTGGACACTTGGTGATTCTGCTGAAGGAATTAGTCTTATTGGGTGTAAATGGGTCTTCAAGAGAAAGATTAGAAATGATGGAAAAGTATAGACTTATAAAGCTATACTAGTGGCAAAATGATATACTTATAAACAAGAAGTTGATTATGTGGAAAAATTTTCACCAGTAACTATGCTAAAATCCATTAGAATTCTCTAAGCTATAGCAGCTTACTTTGACTATGAGATTTGGAAAATTGATGTAAAAACAACATTTCTAAATGGATTTCTTAAGGAAGAAATTTATATGAAACAACCATAAGGTTTTACATCTAAATGTGATAGTCATAAAGTATGTAAGTTGTAAAGATCTATATATGGTCTAAATCAAGCATCTAGGAGTTGAAATCTACGATTTGATGATGCAATCAAAATGTTTGGTGTCATAAAAAATATAGACGAGCCATGTGTTTACAAAAAGGTCAGTGATAGCGCCATAATGTTCTTAATATTATATATGGATGACATATTACTATTGGGAAATAATGTCGCTATGATGATTTCGATCAAAGTTTGGTTATCCTAAACATTATCAATGAAACACTTGGGAGAAGCAACCTACATTCTTGCATAAGAATCTATGGAGATAGATCAAGAAGAATGATTGGTTTGTCTCAAAGTCTGTACATAAAAAATGTGATTAAGAGATTCAATATGTCGGACTCTAAAAGAGGTTTATTTCCTTGTAGGCATGAAATTTATCTATCTAGATAGATGAGTCCAAAGACACCTCAAGAAAGAATATGCATGAGTCAAGTACCATATGCTTCTTCCATATGTAGTCTCATGTATGCCATGATATGTACAAGACCAGACATCGCATTTGATGTTAGTATAACAAGCATATTCCAATCCGCTCTAGGAGAGAGTCATTGGATAGAAGTCAAGGCAATCCTCAAGTACTTAAGAAGAAATAAAGATATTATATTGACTTACGGATCACCAGAATTTCAAACAGACACTGATGATTATAAGTCAATCTCTGAACGTATTTTCTTATATAATTGAGGAGTAGTCAGTTGGAAGAGCGCCAAGCAATCCACTATTGCGGACTCCACTACTGAGGCAGAATACATAGCAGCTTCGGACAAATAATGATACCACATTTATGGTCGGTGGGACTTAATTAAAATTTGACTTAATGAGGATACCGCCTATATCACTGGTTGGTAATATCACTAATAAATTCTATATTATAGTAAGGGAGATTTCTAAATTAGAAATAGTAAAGGTGGATCCCACAACCCCCAACATTTTATTTTTATTCTAGGGAAGTGGTGAAATACAATATCCACACACTTAATAATTGATTTTCTTTTTATGGGTAATTCTTTAGTTTTTCTATTGAGTCTTAAGCTTAATGCTTCTTGTTAATTGGCCATTAATAAGATTGATGTGGTAAACTTAAAATGAACTTGACGAAGGGATTTCAAGTTTCAGCCTTAGATTCAATAGCCCACGATCTTCCTTGAGGATAGATAACCCTTTAATAAATTTCTTTACATGATAGACATATACCTGTCGGGCGGGGGTAGCCACTTTTGGAACTTGAACTTAATGAATTCAGGTAACTTGGTTAACATAGACATATGATTAATTAGGTTATTTGGGTATTTGCGTCTGACCATTGACAGAGGCTTTTGCATATCTTCGTGTTTCAGGTTAGCAAACTAACTTATTACACATATTTAAGTTCATCTTTAGGATAATATTGTGTGGAATCACAACCATAGATCTTTGTGTCTTTTATTTATTTTTCTTAGTATTTTCTTTTTTTTATTTTATTTATTTTATTTAAGCAAATCCATATTCAACCAACCAAAAGCAATCATTCTCTTCTCCTTTAATTAGATACCTGTAAATAAATAGTATCAATAATTAATAATAGCAGTAGAAATTAAGTCCTCGTGGGATCGATATTTTTATACTACTTGAACGATACGTGCGCTTGCTTTACACGCATGTGATCACGCCAGTCAAGTTTTTGGTGCCGTTGCCGAGGACTTATTTTTCTTGAGTTATTAATTTTGAAGCTATCTAATTTACTTGTATCTAATTTTCTTTTTATCTGTAATTTTTATTTCCTTCTTTTATTTTTCAGGTGGTTGACATGGATCTTTATTGGGAGATATAAAGGTTACTAGCTTTACTAGAAGAAGATACACCCCAAATCAGGGAGCAACAGTCCGGTTTTCTGAGGCCTGTTGTCCAGCCTAATTATCACTGTATGTCATAACCAAGCAATACTACATTTGCTCATCAGAACGCAATGGGGAGATGTGTGATATGCGATGGTAACCACCCGAGCGATCAATGCATATACATTTCAGAGTGGCAAAATTATCAGAATCCTTCAAGGTACGAAGTACCAACATATTTCATTGAACCTTATTCTCCATCTTATCCACCATCCACCTACGATCTTCATCAAGAACCAGAACCATCAGAGGAAGATCAGATGATTGACATAATCAAAGATTGGTTCAAGAAACAAGACAAAAAGGTTGGATACAATGCTTGAAACATTCCAGAATCAATTCGAAAGTATTCAGAGACAATCAGCATCCATTCAGAGATTAACAGATCAAACGAGGCCATTAACAGAAAACCAGAGCTACATACCTCATGAAATATTTTCAGATGAAACTGATGAAGCCTTCGAGTACCCAGAGTTTCACAATGATACCTTAACAGAGGAAGAGGCTGAGTAGTATCAAGCACCACAGGTATCAGTTCAGGAGTCCAAACCAGCAAAGTCTCTATTTGATTTTTGTTATTCAGATTCTGATGAGGATGAAGTAGAGATGTTTGTGCCAACAAAAATTGAGGATGAAATTATATATCCTCAAAATGAAGATTGGAGTTTCCATTGCACTAATGTTTGAAGAAAATCTACTTGAGCTAGTCACATCAACCTCAGAGGATGAAGACCTAAAATTTGACATCTTTTTACATCCTCAGGTTGATACTTATGGAGCATGCATTTCACAGATGACATATGAAGAATTGAATGCGGAAATCCTAAAATACATTTGTGAAGAAAAGGTGGAGCAAGAAGCAAAGTAAATGGAGGAGCAACTGTCTGACCAAATTGAAGATCTCAGGCATTCAGGAGAAACATCACCGTTTTGGGGAGTACAGATCAAAGACATCACCCAGAAGCTTGACAGAATGGAACTTCCATTCAAAGTCAAGCACCGTATGAGACCTCCTAATTTTATTTCTTTCTTTTTAGGAACCACTGGAGCGACAAAGATTAAGAAAGTGGCACAAGCACTGAATGAGACAAAATTCTTTTTGCCACTTTACCATTGGAAGAGAGTTTTCAAAAGCAACGCTCATGGGATTGTCTTTAATCGGACATCCAAAACCATATTGAAACCTCCTTGACAGATGGATTTTAGTCACGTCTGGCTTGTTGGAGTTTCTAAGCCTCCCAAGATTATTAAACAAGCATGAAACAAGTGCGAATACAATCGAGGGAGTTGCGGAATACTCACATCGATCGGTTGAGTGACGCGCGAGGCAACAAAAATTCTGTTTTCTGCCTCTGTCTTGCTCGGCAGTGAGCTGCTGTCCATGCTCCATTTTCGGCCATTGTTGCTCAAGAATCCAAGCTCCAAGCTTCGTCAAATGATTCCCGGCTCATGGGTGGACTTCCCTATCACCTTCGCATGTCTCTCGGAGTGCTAACTCTCTTGATTTTTCCACAAAAACCAAACACTTTTGCTTCCCATCTCACGGTTTTTGCAAACCAGAAACTAAAAAAATATTCAGCCCCTTGGGCGTGTGAGAGGAAGAAGAAAGAGAAGAGAGAGATTTGTGTAAGTGTTAGCTTAAAAGTGTATCTAATACCATTTATTTGATTTTCAAAAAATCAATAATTAATTTACCAATTTTCTTTCCAAAAGTCAAATGGCCATAATTGCCTACCACTTCCATCAACTCATCAATCCATCAATCAAAGAATAGTGTCAATCACTCAAAGTGAAAGACATCCATCACTTGATTGACGAATGATGTGACGCTAGATGCGACTAGCGATTTGACGCTTGATTTGACTTGCGTGCCGCACTCGAATTCGAAATGCGAATGCGCTCGCAAACAATCTCGGGCTCGGGTTCGCTAATTCCAAATTAACGAATTTTCCGTTGCGACGTAATTAAATGATTATGCCTAGCAAAATCACTATTCACATCGCTAACGAATTAATTCTAAATTAATTCGTTCGCCCGAATTAAAATCTAATTTTAATTCTGCGTCGAAATCCAATTTCGTTTAATATATCAAATATATTAATTTATCGATTAATTCCAAATTAATCGTTATCTCTCTTTAAATGATATTTTATCCCAGATAAAATATCTCTGTAATTAATCCCAGATCAATTTTCTCTCTCTTCTAATTAATCCCAGATTAATAAAGTGCGAGTCATACGTCATCGGTGAATCTTCAGGAAGCGACCCATGAGATCCCCGGATATGTTGGCAGTAAATACGGTCGTTGGACTATCCGAACACGTAAGTACCTAGTACTATGTTTGTACCGATTTACAAGATAAGGTTGGCTTCTAGCAAAGCGTCATGCCTACCCAATTCTCCAGAAATATCCTTACAGTAATAAAGGATCTATATCAGGCATAGTATACGTAGTATTGCGTATGTCGATCCAGTATCGGATGATCACGTGCTAGGCCTAGGGCTGGAATTGTGTCTGCCCCGTACGAAGAATATGTCGGATGTCTGGTAACTAGTCTCTATAATCGGATAAACCTGACCTTGTCATTTTATCCCAATGACTGCAGTACATAAGAGAACCAGTACCGTATCCTACGTGACCATCATCTCCATATGACTGGAGTGACACTTTCGTCTTGACATCACACCCAACACACTACGATTCTCGATATACCCAGAAGAGGCGTACACAGAAATCGGTTAAAGCCCTGGACGACCAAAACCAAAGTATATTGATTGTCGCAAGTATTAGCGGGGCAAGTCTCAGGTTAAGACCAAATACACCTACCCTGATTTCGGACTTCCATAGACACATAGTCATACTACCAATGGAATTCCGAGGGGGTCTATCCAGAGCGAAGCTATTTCCCGTACCATCGGTAAAACACAACCTTCTATTACACTTGCATGAGTATCATATACCCAAATATATGAGAACTATGCCGTTGTGCCCTCACAACGCGCACAAGTGTAATACTAGTCTTTTACATATTTATCGATGTCCAATCTCGATAATACTCTGACTAGGGATATTTAATGATTTATCCTTCGTGGACTGATACTGTCTCATATCATTCTCAATCCAGGAACAAATCATAGGGACCTCATATCATTTATACATCTAGGTGATCTAATCACAAATGATAAGAGAGCAATCTCCTTTGTCACATAGTTAATTTGTACAACAACACCATGATCTGTACAAATAGTGACGTTATGGGTCATAATTGTCCAACAATCTCCCACTTGGCCTATAACCAGTCACTCGAGTGTCTTACACCCGAACTATGTACGGTTTGCTCAAATTACTGAGAAAAGACTTTTGTCAGCGGATTTGCATGACTATCGTCTGATGCAATTTATACGATCATCACATCGCCACGATGTATGATCCGAACGAAATAGATGAATAGTCGAAGTATATATCTGGATCGTTGATGAGACCATTAATTCTTTAGCCTGTGCTGACGCCTAGCTCAGCTGCTAAATGAATTATATCTAATCTAATTAGATTTATTATCGACCCAAATGGCTTCTATTGCTGCCTTAGCTGCAGCAATAATCCGCATGTGTTGTTTATTAGACTTATATAGTACTAATAGGCACAATGCCTTGCGGTACATCAACTAGTGTCCAAACTTGTTGATTTACATGGAATCCATTTCGGATTCATGGCACTTTTCCAAAATAGGGAGTCGATACCTTGTATCACTTCCTCATACGTAGTCAGTTGGTATACCTTAATAAGATAGACATCTTTATGAGGTGATATCAGAAACCCATACCCCAGGTTGTTTTCTGACTCTCTCCGACTCACGCGGTTCTTGTGTATTCGAAGATTATTGGTATAGTTTCATCCTTGATGAACTATTTATGTTCCATTAAGGAATGGGTGCCTTGAATAGTATTACTCCGATTTTCATCGAGTTTTACTATCCTTCCACTTACCACTGCATATAGGTATTCCTCTTAGGAAAACTGCATGGCGAGCAACAATTACATTGTTCTCTTGTGAGTTGTATAAGTACTATACTTTGGTATCCCTAGGATAACCTACAATTGGCACTTATCCAATTTGGGTTTTAGTTTGGTATCATCCAAACATATGCCTAGCATTTCCAAATCATTAGGAATGAGAAACCCGGTTTCTATCCTATTTATATCTAATATGAAATCTGTCAAACAGATTATTATGGAACCTTATTCAAAATAAGTTTTGCACTGTTTAAAGCTTATCCGTTGAAGGAAATGGTAGCTCAGAGCGACTCATGATTAACCTTATCATGTCCAACAATATTCGATTACTCAGGTTCGGACACACCGTCAGGATGACGTGTTCCGGGAGGAGTCCTCTTTGAAAGAATATTTTACTCTTTCAAGTATATTAGAAACTCATTGCCTAAGTATTTTCCATTACGGTCTTACCGTGACGGTTTAATACTTCAGTCGATCTGTTTGTCTATTTCGCGTCGAAACTATAAAAGTTTCCGATTTGTGTTCTTCAAAAGAAACACACAACCATTACGCGATGCCATATCCGTATAGGTCACGAAATATTCATATCCACTTCTAGCCTAGCTAGACATGGGCCCACTTGCTTCACTATGAACTAGGGCTAACAGATCAGTGGCATTTACACTTTTACCAAGTAAAGGTGTTTTAGGCACATTGCCCAATAAACTAGATTCATAGACTTTATTTGAATGGAATCAAATTTGTCCTAGTATACACTCTTCAAAAGTGTGGATATACGAGTCTTGTTTAATTGTGTCCCATACAACAATGCCACAATTAAGTTTCATCTGATCAAATCAGTTTGAGCTATTTGTTTGTCATGTTTATGTTTGAGATTTATTTATATTCAAAATATAAATGTTGTTATTCACATCTAATGTGTTTATCTCAATATCATCTTTATATAATAAAACACTTTAGTGTTCTAGAATATAAAGGTTCACCCGCAGCGGGTTAAACACTGATATAGAGATGATGTTTCTAGTCAAACTAGTCACATTATAACAGTTTCCTAATTTAAGTACACACCTGAAGATAGTTCCTAAACTTAGGTATCTACGGTTGAAACAGGGATTTTCGTCCCGTTTCCAATTCGCAGATAAATCTCTATGAAGTCAGTATCCTGTTCAAAATAGATTCTGAACATCAATATATATATTTTATCTTCCACACTAAGTATTTAAAATCTAATTTTAATACTAGTAGTGAACATAATTATAACAAACATATTTGAAGTCAGAGCCATGCCCGTCTTCTATTCCTTCATGTCTGCTTTGTCCAAACGGTAGTCACACTTCCGCGATCCCGTTTGCCACATCATAGGCAGACATTTTAGGATATGTCCTTTATCTTCCCAGAAGATTATAATGATATTGCCTTTGCCTTTTTCCACATTCCAGAAGCCTTTGGCCTAGCCTCGGGTTTCTAGAATATCGAAGTAAGGTGCGCCTTACGCTACTTGCCTAATTGCAAACTTTGACTTTGTCTCTTTGAGAATAGTCATTAACTCTCCAAGAGTTATTTATTGCAATATGGTACTTCTAAAATCTAAGTATAGATTTATGAAGATCCTTCAATTTCAGTATCATACTTTAAGGATCTAATCCTTAGTTCTGATTAAGAAATTAAGGAGTCTACTGCGACAGCTTAATGGATTAAGCACTAAAGTTATCATCACATAAATCTTCCAAAGATTATGCTCTACTATTTGCTTAACTCCGGACTTAGGCCTAATATGTTATTTTATCAAATAAAGTAACTTATTATTTTCCAGGACCATCCTGAAAATTTATTCCCAATTTGAAAATTAAGCCATTTAAATACATTTTCCCTAAGATTATGTTTTAAATGTCAATCTTTCAATTTTATCTTGATTTTAATAGTCCAACTATTTAATCAACGATTTCAGGTACTTTTATATATAATGATTACTATAGTCCAACTATATAATCAACTATACTTTTAATTTGTTAATTCAATTATATTGATTACTATAATCCAATTATAAAATCAACTATTTATTGAATTAGTTTGAATATAGTCCAACTATTTTTATTAAAACAATAATTTAAATATTATTCCAACTAACATTTAATAATTTGACGAATGATATTTGTTTGAGCGCGTATGGCAAGTAATTAAACGAATATTGCAAATTCAATTCTTGCCTCCCACTATTTTTCGGCGAGCCTCTAACCCTCTGTCGAGTACTCGGGAAACCGTGTTTCCTAGTGGGCTAGGATCCCGTTAAATATCACACAATCTTGACTTGGCCAATAAATTGTATGATAATTAACTAGGTAGATCTCTAAGATCAATTGGATCCAATCCAATTCCTAGATCCAGTAGGGGGACATCCAAGTCCGAAACATATATCTTATATATGCCAATATATCCAATATATTACGTAACATTTTTCCTCTGAATCAACTAAGCCTTGGCTTTGGCACAACAAACTTAGTGATCCTAGTCAAGCGCGACCCATTGACCATGGAAAGCTTCGTAATCAATGTCGATGGACAAGAAGTGGTCTTGACTTTGGCCAACAAACCACAACTTGGACAAGACACTGATATGGAACAAAGCTCTTGTGATTCAAACACATCCTCGATGGACAAAGGCCTTGACTTTGGCCAACAAGCCAATGTCAGTCTCGGATCTTGAGTGAGAATCACTCAATGGAAGGAAAGATGCTTAATATTTTGCGAGGGTTTTTCGAGTACAAATTGGCAACCAATTTATTATCTTTGTTAAGGTCTCATCATCATACACCCTTAAACATGCATTCTAAACACATAATAAAGCGCGTATAATAAATAATAATGATATGCGGATGGATACTTTACACATTGATCCTAGATCAAATCTCTCCATTTCTCTCTCCCGCTAGCACATGTATCACTTCTACTGGTTACACTACACTTCTAAAGAAACCTCATTTACATTGAGGGGAATAGGTGAGAAGATAATACAAAGAATAAGGAGGTAATAAGGCTGGACACGCAGGTCCAATTTAATAAATTCCAAATTTACTACAACAATTTCTAAAATTGTCCCACCCATCTAATATCCATCTGATATACATTATTCATGCATCGCAACCATGTATTCACACAAGCATGTTATCAATCAATCTAATCAAATTAATTAATCTGATAATTAGTGACCATCCAATGTTCAAACAACGATTTGATTTTGCTCGAGCCAAACTCGTTTTGCGAATAAGTACTCAAAGTACGAATTCTCGAATTAAATTAAACTACAACATTAAATCCAATTTAATATGTATTTAATGCTAACTCATTATTTAATTCCAAATTAAATATCACACTTTATTAATGAACTTTTACGACTTAAATTCCAAATTTAATCGTTACGGGTCTCAAAGCCCGATTAACGTCCAACGTCAATTTAATTAAAGTCCAATGGGCTTTTAATTAACTTCTTAAGGAGTGGACTTTTGGTCAACTCGGGTCAAACCCAATAACCAAAGTCCAATCCGGGAATTACCCCATAAGCCCAGAAATCAATTTAGGCCCAATTAAACTTTAAAGGTCCATTAGTCACATTTGGGCTTTATGGAAGCGGTTTTGAGCCCAATTGGATCCAACCAATTTTGCCTAAACCCAACTTGGTACAACCAAGCCCAATAAGCCAGGTACAACTCTCTCAAGTGGTCGGGTAAATGACCAACTTTCTCTTTCTATCTCAAGCTCTTAAGTTCTAGATTTTACAAGTCATGTAGTGCAGAAATTGCTAACCCTTGAAATTGTTACTTCAACCTCTTTATATAGACTCTCAAATATACTATTCCACAAACTCTGACGTCAGTTCATGTCACTTAGTCATCATTGCAGTCATAACTCTCCTCAACCACCCTTAATTTGGCCAATCAGATTAGCCCATTCCTTTGTCACTAAACCGATTTATGGCGGCTCTGCTCTTCCACTGTTCTGTCATTGCACCACCCTATGACGGTTGTCAGGGCCTACGACCACTATGAACCGGCGCTTTCTCTCCATCATCATTAGCCTTCAGGAATCACATCTTCTCATTTAGGGCATACGACATATGACCCCAATACTGGTCGGCCTATGATCCCATCTTCGTTCCTCGGGTCAGCATACCGAGGCATATGATACTTATCAAAGTCTCCCCAACTCTTCAACTAGTTCGGGTTCACACACAAGGACCTCATCGGGTCGGGTTAATACGAACTCTCAGGCAACCCCGAATCTCTTTTCTCATGTGGTCGGATCGGCATCACTGGCTTTATCTTCAACATGCTATGTCCTCTGGAGAACTTCTCTGTACCATGAGCTCGGGTCTTTCTGCCAAACCCCATCTCTCTTTGGGACTTTGCCATCTACTTTTGGCCAAGTACGATCTCTATTATACCCATCCTCGATATCTGAACCTTTCTCGGGATTATAACCTTCAAAAAAACCACCAAACCTACATATAAAGCAACTATGTTCCAAACACGCCACTATCCTATACTTGAGAGCTAGTAACTCTAGTCAACAACAAAAGCATATTTATCAAAAAACAAACCATCTACCCTAGTTGTAGGACAAAGGCACAACTGAAGGCTCACCCAAGGGTAGAGCTCACTCTTATCGGCATGTAAAGAAAGGATGCCCACAAGTTTATATACTTGTTTCATTTTATATCATTAGTCCAAGTGGAATTTTGGATCTTAAGAACAGCTCCAACAAGGCTCCTTATGTCACTTTTAATTTAGAGAGGCATGTTGGAGGTTTTGTTTTAATAGTCCTCCTACACATCTCATACTAAATATGAAATATTATATATTTATTGCAAATTCATTTCAGATTTATTTTAAATATATAAAATATTAAATTAATGAGTTAAAAGTGTTGTTTGCGTGAAACACTAAGGGTGGCAATGGGCCGGGCCGGGCTTTTGCAAGCCCGGCCCGAGCCCGGCCAACAAAAAAAAAGCCCGGGCCCGGGAAAAGCCCGGCCCGGCCCGACTCGGGCCCGGGCTTTTTTTGGGCCCGAAATTAAAAAAAAATTAAAATTTAAAAATATATAAATATAAAATATATTACATTATATACAAAGACAATTTATAAATAAATCACAAGTTTCATTGATAAATTAACAATTTAAATGCTAAAAAATAATAAAAATGATACAAACATATTAAATATATATATATTTATGTTTTTTTTAAAAAAAATTTTGGCCCGGGCCAAAATAGGAAAGTCAGGCCCGGACCCGGGCCCGAGTCGGGCTTTCATTTTAAGGTCCGGCCCAGGCTTTTTCCACCACGGACCGGGCCAAAGCCCACCGGGCCGGGCCGTGGGCTAAACTGCCACCCTTATGAAACACATCTTAACTTGCTCTTGTGGTCACCAAAAATTAGTTTAGGATAAAGATAAAACATAATATTAGAGAAACAAATTCTATCTCACTCCCTATTAGTAAGACATGTATTTTCGAATCCTGGGAGATACTCTAACAGAAAATTATATCCACTTAGATTAATTAATTACATTTAATTAAAAAAATTGAAAGTTTCATCCAAAATCAGGCAATTAATGCTTTAAAAATGATTTTTTTTTTTTTTTTTTTGCCTTATCTTTCTCAGCTTTTGCGCCTGATTCTTCTCCAAATCCGTGGAAAGGAAGAAGAAATGGAAGCGTGGATGTAAATAACAGTCCTCTCCTTCGATTCAAACTGCAAGATCCATTTTTTCCAATAAGTTTTACCAAATTATAAGCAATTAACAAACATAAATAAAAAATTAATCACGAGAATCAGATTAATGTTCGCTCGAACCTTCGTAGTTGACTAAGGAGGAAGAAATAGTGAGGGCTTTGGCGCGAAATTCGACCGTTGAGAGAAAGGTCCGTTGTGATTTGGCGGGAAACTTGAATTTGAATTTGAGACTGTGAGCGGAAGAAGCTTAGGGGCAGCAGCAGAGGGTGAAGGTAGTTGATGAACTCATCCTCATCCGACGGTTGACTAGGCGCGACAATGAACGTGGTAATTGCGTGCGGTCGGCTCCAGAATATTCAAAAGTGTTTGAAAAATAACACCAGCCCCCCATGGTTTTCTCTAATTGATAACTAGAACTCATTTCTTACAAATGTACATCTAAACTTTTTCATCAGTGATTTTCATATATTTTTGAATAGAGAACAATGTTATTTATTTCCAACGAATATTAATATATTATGATGTCCTCGATATTTGGGGATTTGAATTAATTTTTTATTTTGAATTCCGAAATTTTAGCCAAAAATCTCAAATAATTATTAGAATTCCGCATTCAGAATCATTCGATCCGAGACGATATTTTTTCTTAATTCAAAAAGTCCGATCGAATTCGAGATAATTTTTCATCATCAATAACAATCAAGATGCATAGCCCTGGAATGCCATCCATATATGCCCTTCTGTAATTCAATGCAACTCGAACTGCCAACTATAGTATAACTTTTTTATTCCTTTTATTTATTCAATTTTTATTTAAGATTTAAATTGTGTTACACTTAATAATATGAATGCAAGAAAATTATCAATCGGATCCGATTTGAGATATTTTTTGTCCCAAATAAATATCAAGTCAAGATTCGAAAAAAAATTATTCTCGAATCCCGATTTATTGTCTAAAAATTATAAATTTTTGTAAGGATCCAAAATCTCATATCATTCGGTTCAAAATTCAAGATAATTTTGCACATTGTATAGAGCAAGGCTAGTATTACAAAATTTGAATACTCTTGACAGATGATGTACAGCAAAATATTAATATAACATGTTAGTTATAAATAAATGTAAAATAGGTTATCTTGGACCAGAAAGTCTCACAGCTGAAAGATAAGCATCACTATTGCAATCTGAAGGACCTGAGGAAGTGCCCTCTTCACTGATAGATTTGAAGAAACTTGAGTAAAGCCTAGCACCCAATGGAGAAGAAGTTGGTGGCTGAGGAACTGGGCAGATACCTTCAAGCATTTGGACCACTTTGGTCATTGCTGGCCTTAGATACATATCTTCTTGTACACACCACAATGAAACTTTGATAGCTGTATGAACTCTGTCATCGTGCTCATCTATGTTTAGCCTTGAATCGAGTATGTCTCTCAGTTTCCCTTCTTCCATCATCTTGAATGCATATGATGGGAAATGAGCTTTCTCTGAAGTTTCATCTGGGTCGAAGTTTTTTCTGCCTCCAATGATCTCTAGCAACACCATACCGTAGCTGTAAACATCACTCTTCTCTGATATTGCGTAGTTTGTGATCCATTCCGGTGCTAGGTACCCTCTAGTGCCCCTTAAAGTTGTGAAGACATGGCTTTGCTCTCGGGTCATGAGTTTTGCTAAGCCGAAATCAGAGACTTTGGCATGGTAATGATCATCAAGAAGCACATTTTCAGGTTTTATGTCACAGTGAACAATTTTTGCATCGCAGTCTTCATGGAGGTAAGCTAGCCCTTTTGCTGTACCCAAAGCAATATTGAATCTAGTTTCCCAATCTAGTAGGAAGTCTTTGTTTCTCTTGAAGATCCATTTATCCAAAGATCCATTTGCCATGTACTCGTAAGCAAGAAGCCGATGGGTTCCTTCAGCACAGAAGCCTTTGAGCTTAACCAAGTGGAGATGATGGATGCTGCCAATGATGCTAACTTCAGCTCTAAATTCCTTTTTACCCTGACCAATGCCTTCCAACTTCTTCACAGCCAGTCGAGTTCCATCTGGGAGAACTCCTTCGTAAACTGAGCCGAATCCTCCTTGCCCAAGTTTGACAGCAAAGTTGTTAGTTGCAGTTTGAAGATAATTGTAAGTGAAACGGACAGGCATTCCAGATAAACTCTCCAAAAAGTTATCTTCTTCTGATGTCTCGTGAGGAGATTCTGGCACCTTTTTCTTCTTCCTATTGTACCTAATTGCCCCATAAAGTAGACCAACTATGACAACTAATGTTGAAATAATGATTATAACAACAATGGGGAAGTGCTTTTTGTTACTTCCAGACCCTCTGCTGTTTTGGTCACTGCCTCCATCACTCAGTACCTTAATGTACGAAACAAAACTAGAGCCCTGATTGGAGCTTTGGAAGCTACCTATGCTGTCAAATAAGAAACAATTCCCAGAACTATTTTGAAAGAACATGGCAAGGCATGAGCAGTTACCAAGGCAAGCGTTCTTGCAACCATTCAAATCAGTTTTTGAACTGGGAGGAACAAACCCAAGCGCAAAATAATTGAGCCCATCTCCAGCACTCACAAGCTCTGTAGAGCCCTTCAAGCGACTACATGGATAGGGAATCCCTGTCTTGCAATTTCGGCTACTCAGAACCGAAGGGCACTGGCACTTGTTAGTACCAGAACAAATGTAATATGCATCACAAGGTTCTGGTGTGCCGCAAGAATTATTTGGAATTTTTGTATCTGAAGCACTATCCGACCCACCATCTTGGAGATTGTAGAAAGAGAAAAATCCATCATTTGCTAGAACAGCAATCCAAGTGACATTTCCATCAGTATTATCCGAGAATACAAATTGCCACAGCAAGACTTTATTATCATCATAGAATCTCCATGAATTAGCACTAAGAGATGCAGAAGTGACATCCCCACCACCCTTGTTAATGGTTTTCCGCTCTTCCCTCCTAATAGACCAATAAGGTTGCGGAATTGGGAAACCTGCAGAAAGGATCACATCTCCGGACTTGATTTCCAGAACATAGCTCAAATTATTGGCACTAGGATCACTTACAAGTTTCATTCCTTCCATAAAATCCTGGTTTGAAATAAGGGTATCCGTGGGATGGCTAAAGCTCTGCCAAATAACCCTATTATCATTCCCTAGAAAAACCAGATTCCCAGAGTCCCGCAATTCCATTGCAGAAACTGATACTCCACCCGTATCCACTGACCAAATAACACTCCCCCCTTTCCGTAAAGAAACTTTACCATCTTCACTGAACACAAAGTAGTCCGAATTTGCAACAGGTGACCCTCTATTTGCAGTCCAGATAATTCTGGAACTGGCCGTGTGCAGGATAACAAGCAGAAACAACGTGACATCATTTTCGGTAGTTTTGAACCCAAAAGCAAAATCTGAGTTGTTTGATAACAAAAACACACCACTATTACCAATAAAATTCATTTGAGACCCTTGAAACCCTGGAAGTATCTTGCCTATGATTTGAACACTAGCCATACAAGTTTCAGAAGTAAGAATAAGAGACACTGAAATGAAGCTCATGAGATGAATGAACTTCCAAGTTCCCATGGCAACACACAATAAAGTTTTATTAAACTCTGGACATAAAAGACTAAAAACCCAAATTTGGAGAACAAGGAAGCAAAAAACTTATAAATTAGTGCACTAAAGCATTGGTGCCGACTCAACAGACTCCAGAAATCACAAAATTGGACACAATCCACAACTAAAAGTTGACTCCTTGATGGCAACTATTCATTAAGACACCCACTTGAATTTTTAAGTCAACAAAACATTAGACAAAAAATGGGTACTCTTCATTTGGTCATAAAAATGAAGAGCAATTGCAGAAACACATGAGTAAAGTGAGAAGGAACCAGATTTCAAAGGGGGGAAGCAGGAAGTTATTTAATGAACTGGTAGCTCTCACCTCATTCTGAGGTTACAGAAACAAGTGGATTTGCAGACATGAGGTTGGCTCTTGCTTCTTTGCTTACATCTGTTTCCTGCTTGTGTCACAATGTTTGGATGGAGTGATCTGTGGTGTGTTGTGTTTTTGACTTTGTCGTGTTTGTTGGGATGATACAAGGAAGATACAATATAATAAAAAAATAAAAATAAAAAAAATAAAAATAAAAAAATAGTCAAAAATGGTTTTATGTGGGCTGATAGATTTAGTACTAACCTAATCTGTAATAAATGATAACATACATCACTTCAGTCAAACATCCTCTCATCCATCAACTGTAAAAATTCCCATGTGACAATATTTATACCCAATAAAGTATATAAACCAAAAGTTAAGATTAGTCTAACCCGTATTTTATACCGGTTGAATAATTGAGTTGGATTTTTCAGGTTTTTTTTTCTTAATTTGATATTATTATTTTTGGTTTTATATGATAAATTATTTGAGAAAAAAATAGAAATGAAGTCTATAATTTTTCCTTCGACTATATTATGTGTGTATTTTTTCACAATATTTTTGTTTTATTTGAATTGATTATATTAAATAATTTTTTTACATATCGTTTCCTCCTATTAAACTATTGTTTAGACTATTATTGCCATTTTATGGTTTTTAAAGATTTTTATATAAATCTTTCTCCTACTGACATTAACTACAAAGGTTTGGTTTCTTTCTTCTTTCTTTTTTAATTAATTCTTATTTTTTCTTCATCTTTTTGAATAAATCAATATATACAAGTGGCATAATATGTAGGAAAATAAATACCTTAAATGATGTTACTATCATTTTTATCTTCTAATCTTCTTCTAATTTACTTTTCGTTAATGCAATTTTTTCTAAATAATAATATATGATGCTCTGGTGTAAGTAAATTTTAGTTTTAGTTAATTTAAATTTGGACGGACTCTCAAATAATATATGTTCTGATTTACTCAATATGAATAAATTTTAAAATAATAAATAATAAATACTATTTAAATCGATTTGAAAAGAAAATAAGATTTCAAACAAAGACTAACATAAAGATTTTAAAAGAAAATAAATATCAATGAGGGAAAAATTATTTTGGGAGGCTAATAAAAGACTAACATAAAGTATTTAAAAGAAAACAAATAATGATTAGGAGAAACCATCAGTTATTATACTAAAATAATCATTAATAAATTAAGTAAACTGCTAACCGTTGGAATGAACTTGTTAAGCTTTATAAATTTTGGATTGCAAACAAAAAAAATTAAACAAATTATAGTAATTAATTCTGAAAAGTAATAGTCGACTTACAAATTTAAATTAAATTTGCCTTCAAAGTCAAAGTTTATAGTGCAATTTCTATCAAAATCATACATCTTAAAAAACGAGAGTAAGTAATAAAAAGAAAAATGGCTTTTTTCATTAATCGACTCCATATTTGAGTTCTTATGGTTTTTACTTCCTCATTTCACCTATAATGTTATTATGATATTGTAGTCATTAGTTTAGTTATAAAATTGATAATTGTTGACAAAAGAAGAAATGTCACCCTAGAGCGAAATCGCCCTAGAACGAAGGAGTAAAGGACGAAGGCAAGAAGGGCGACAAAGGGAAAAGCGAGAAAGAATTCAAGATGACCGAAGCAGCGATTAGAACGAGAACACGTGATGCAGTTTATCCCACGATTACAGCAGGTTAAGCAGTTTTTCCCTCCACGATCAAGCAGTTGAGACGCACAGCTCAACGGTTGAAGATATGACCCAGCAGCTGCAGGGAGATACTGGAACTGCCCAAGCGGTTTACAAGCTTCACTATAAAATCTCACTCGTACAAAGAGGAAAGCCCCGATCAAATGAAGACTCAAACAAGCATATTTTTTATTTCTTAGTTTCATAACTTTTAGGACTGTAATTTGTGTGATTGTGCCCCTTGGAGGCTTATTCACTTAATCAAACACCCATTACTGGGACTTTATCTCAGGAGGTTTGAACCTTACACGTTTCTCTTTCTTCGCGCATAAAAATTGCGCAAACAGTTTTTTGGCGACCAAAGTGGGAGAATTGGTGTAAGAAGTGGAGATGCCTCCGAAAAGAAACACTCAAACTGGCTCAAGTACGACGGAAGGAGGACTGGAGCAAACCAACCAGCCCCACGTTCCAGCCGTAGTGGGTCACTTCGAGGGTCTAGCGGACGCTAGTCGATATGAATCTATGCGAGAGCTCAGACCTAATGCGGTTCGTGCATTGTTCGGTGAATTTACACAGGATATTGTTGAGCAGGTCAGGCTTCAAAATGCCTATATCATAAATAAGTTTACTTCGACTAGTAACTCACATTATGAAAATATGGCCAAACACTTAAGCTCATTAAATGAATTGATGGCCAAGTGTGACAGGGGACAACCCTGCCGTGGACTACACCTCCCCCCGCACCAAACAGTTAGGAGGCTGGTCCGAGCAATATTCCCCCACAATGAATCACGGTCCCTACGACTTCCAGGGGAGGAATAAGTCCTGGGGACAATGGCCCATACCTAGGGCCGAACCTGCACCAATGGCCAAATATGGTACAACATAAAGTGGTGTTGCCCCAAGGTGCCCAGGTTTCTCAGGGACAAAATCACGACTATGTCCCACTTGTGAGAGGACCACAACCACCACCCATAGCAATGTCATTCAATGGCAATGACATGTTGAGAGAACAGATGACCGAAATTCTTCAAAACCAATTCGGTCTGGGAGTACGGCCAATTCGGCCGAGGTATCGGAAGCCATATCCAGATTGGATCGATGTGGCGTATATGTGGCCTAGGAATTACAAAGTACCTGATTTTTCTCTGTTTACAGGATCTGGGGAAGTTTCCACTATGGAACACATAGGGCGATTTACCCTTCAGTGTGGAGAAACAACTGATTTTCATAAGTTGAGGTTATTCCACGGCTCACTGTTAGGAGTAGCTTTCTCCTAGTATATCAGCTTGCCGGCCAACTCAGTAGAAAATTGGCAACAAATGGAACAGTTATTCCATGTGTAATTCTACAAGGCCGAATATGAAGTGGCCCTGGTCGATCTGGCAAACCTGAGACAGCTACCAGGAGAGTGGGCCGAGACATTCTTACAGATGTTTAAAGTGGCTCGAGGCCGATGTTATGTGCCTTTGTCAGAAAAATAATTCATGAGAATCGCTCAAAGCTGTCTCAATTTCGACCTGAAAAAGAAATTTCAAGATCGTGAATTTTGGGACCTCCCCCAACTCATCACTAGTGTGGTGCGTTATAGACGATTACTAAGGGAGGAAGAGCAAATGAAAAATTCTAGCAAAGGAACGTATTATAGGAACATCGACTATAAAGTAGGCGAAATGAACATTGAATCGGCCGACTTGTGTTTGGCCGAATTGGTTAAAGGGAAGCCATACGTTTGTAAAGCGTGGGCCGAACCTCTAGCCAAAGAAAAGAACGATAAAAAGAGTAGAGACTTCTCTTTTGATATCACAAAATTCGATGCCATATTCGATCAGTTATATAAGGACAAACAGATTAGCTTGAGCGATCGCCACATGTTGCCAAGCGCCGAGGAAATCGGCGGGAAAAAATTATTATAAGTGGCATAATGCGTGGTCTCATTCAACTAATAAATGTCTTGTTTTTCAGAATGTTTTGCAGGATGCTATAGAATCTGGACAAATAACGTTCGAAAAAAAGATGGCAGTGGACGACAACCCGTTTCCAAAGCCAGTGGAATTAAACATGATCAACTCGGATCTTACCAAATTGAATTTTCCAAAATTCAAGTTGGTCCAAGATGAAGAACATGATGGTCATCGTCCAAGCGCTCTGGAAAGGATTAAAGCACCCCAAGAACGGAGGATCGGCAAAACCTTTGTGTACGGTGCAAGAACAATATGGAATGAATGAGAGAGTTGGAAAATACCTGCGAAAGGCCTATAAAGAAAGAGCCAGTAGCATGGCAGCCACGGACCTTCGCACCAAGGTTCTACGGCGAAAATCCGAACTTCGTCCAAAATGTGAGGACGTTTAGGCCGAAGATTCATCGGCCCAATGTATGGCATTCGTACCGCAGGCCGTATTCGGGACATCATCCAGAAAGAAATTACCCTCCTATAGACGAAATGACAAGGACGCAACTGAGACGACACCAGCAAAATTATGGCCGTATGATGAGCCAGCAAGGTGAAATGAAGGTCGCCACAGACCGTAATGCTTATGCAGGAAATAAGCCAGATGAAAATAGTAAAGAGAATGAAGACCGATGAGAGACAATGACTGACTGTGAGAAGCGTACCAAATTTGATAGACGAACGCGAGACGAGACAGACGATGAAGAGCCCCATATCGTCATTCAGTTCGGTAGTATGCCACCAGTTGTGGCTAATCATTACTTGTTATCAGAGAAATTCAAGGGGGACAACAGTGGATGGTCTGGAAATAGCGAATATGTTTATGGTGGTGATGAAACTGAATTTGCAGCACTCTCAATAACGGATAGAGAGACATCAGATGAAGAAACAACTGACATAGAGAAAGAAATAGACATTAGGACCGAAGCACGAAGAATGGGAATATCACAGAATCGGCTTCTCAAAGAATTGTATGAGGTCGGAAACCCTACAGTCGGAACATTAGGAGGGGACTTGGGACGATCTCCATACCTCGTCCTATATGGGACGCCCAAAATAAAACGGACCGTCACCAGGGCAGAAAAATGAAGATTGACCGTCAATAATGTTTCCCACAATGCACTAGTCACGTTACCATCTTCTAGATGGGACACGAGAGGAGAAATACCTTGGACCAACGACGAGAGTGAGCAGATAGGCCTGTCAGGGAAAGTGATATTCCCAAAACCATCACCGTAGATGACCAATCACTTGCGGCCGTTGTACGTAAAAGCAAAAGCCAATGGGATACCCATCACCAAAGTATTGATTGAAAATGGAGCAGCCATCAATGCAATACCGTATAGGATGCTAGAACATTTAGCAAAGTCATATGAGGACCTCATCCCTATAGAAGTGGTGCTAACAAGTTTCAATGGAGGGGTGACAACGGCCAAATGGGTCATCCCACTAGACTTGCAAGTAGGAAGTACTATGAAGACGGTGGTGTTCTTCTTTATAGACGGGCCAACAACATATAACATGCTCCTAGGACGAGATTGGATACATGGCAGCCGATGTATTCCTTCATCTCTTCATCGGTGCTTAGTTTTCTGGAACCAGAGAGATGAAGTGGAAATAATACATGCTGATAATAAGCCTTTCGCTATAGAGACAAATTCGGCCGAGTACTTCATGTACGAAGGAAATTATGGGCCGTTCCGAGTTCTGAATGAAGGGGAAATTTCGACCATTGTGGCTCAAAATGACGAGCCATATCCTGCAGGTCTGCTAAACGATTTATTCGCGCAAACAAGGCCAACCACAGTGGTCTTTGGGGAGTCGACGCACAGCAGTTCAAATGAAGAAGAATAAGCAGAGTAAAGAACAAGCCGCACTCGCAGCTACTAAGGCCAATCTAATGGCCTATGTGACAGAACGAGAGAATGAGGCCGAAGCTCAGGCCGTGATTTCGGTCTTAAGGGATAAACTGTTAGCACACCAGACAAAAGACATGATAAGAGAAGCATGTGGGGTAGATTATTTACTGGAAGGAAGTCACAAGAGCGAATTGGAAGAAGAAGAATACGCTCTGAACGGACGATATAAGGCGAGCGTGTCAAGGGCACATGATGTATTGGACGAGGTAAATCTGGGAATCGAGGATGATAGACGCATCACTTACATCAGCAAGGAACTAGAGGCCCAGGTACGCGAAAAACTGACCCAGTTATTACAAAAATACAAAGATTGTTTTACTTGGGACTACAATGAAATGTCTGGTTTAGATAGGACGTTAGTAGAGTATAGATTGCCAATCATGCCAAGCCATAGACCATATAAGCAGCCTCCATGGAGGTTTGCACCCAATGTCATGCCTGGCATTAAAAAAGAGGTTGAACGCCTTTTGGAGGCAAAATTTATTAGGACGACCAGATATGTAGAATGGTTGTCAAATATCATCTCGGTCATGAAAAAGAATGGAAAAATAAGAATATGTATAGACTTTAGGAATTTAAACCTAGCAACACCCAAAGATCAATACCCCATGACGACGGTAGATTCCCTGGTAGATTCCATGGCAGGGTATCAAGTATATTCTTTTATGGATGGATATGCGGGTTATAATCAGATCTACATCGCTGAAAACGATATACATAAAACGGGTTTTAGATGCCCAGGTTCTTTAGAGTGTTATGAGTGGGTAGTAATTCCATTCGGCCTAAGTTTGGACATTGGTTGATGCACCAGAAGGCGTAAAGCCTATTGGTTGCAAATGGGTCTTTAAGAAGAAGACTGGCATGGATGGCAACGTACAAACGTACAAAGCTAGGCTTGTAGCGAAAGGGTATCGTCAACGACATGGTGTCGATTACGACGAAAATTTTTCACCCGTTGCATGATTAAATCCATTCGGATAATGCTTGCTATTACTGCATATTTCGATTACGAGATATGGCAGATGGACGTCAAAACCGCTTTCCTTAACAGAAACCTTTTGGAGGATGTTTATATGTAACAGCCTGACGGTTTTGTCGTACCAAGACTTACAAACAAGGTTTGTAAGTTAAATCGATCCATTTATGGATTGAAGTAAGCATCGCGTTCTTGGAACCAACGTTTTGATGAGATCATAAAAGAATATGATTTCGTTCAAAATGAGGATGATCCTTGTGTATATAAGAAGGTTAATGGGAGCGCACTGACATTTATTATCCTTTACGTTGATGATGTACTGATTATTGGCAATGAATTCCCATGTTAACGTCGGTGAAAGCTTGGCTTTCATTAAAATTCTCCATGAAAGATCTAGGAGAAGCAGCCTTTATTATAGGAATAAAGATCTACCGGGATAGATCGAGAAAGCTGCTTGGACTCTCTCAGAGCACGTACATTGACAAAGTGTTGAAGAGATTCAACATGGATCAGTCCAAGAGGGGACTGTTGCCAGTGTCACATGGCGTCACTCTATCTATGGGCATGTGTCCTAAAACTCAAGATGAGAGAGACAATATGAGTCGGATACCGTTCGCCTCTGCAGTCGAATGGATCATGTATGCCATGATATGTACACGACCTGATGTCTCGTATGCCTTGAGCATGTGTAGTCACTATCAGGCCGATCCAGGTGAAGGTCACTGGATGGCGGTTAAGAATATCCTTAAGTATCTTAGACGAACTAATGATGCTTTCTTAATCTATGGAGATGGAGAACTTGAGGTAACTGGGTATACCGATGCAAGTTTCCAAACCAATAAAGACGACTGCAAGTCACAATCCGGGTACATATTTTGTTTGAATAACGGAATAGTAAGCTGGAAATCTTCCAAGCAAGAGACTGTTGCCGATTCAACAACAGAAGCGGAGTATATTGCTGCAGCTAAAGCAGCAAAAGAGGCAGTTTGGATCCAAAAATTCCTAATTGGATTAGGAGTAGTTCCGTTAGCAGCTGAGCCCGTTCCATTGTATTATGACAATAACGGGGCTATAGCGCAGGCAAAGGAACCGCGGTCTCATCAATGATCCAAACATATTTTTTTATGCTTCCATCTGATTCGTGAGATCATACATCGTGGCGATGTGAAGATCGAGAAGGTCGCATCAGTAGACAACATTACAGATCCGCTGATGAAAGCTATTCCTCAGTAAAATTTTGAGCGACATGTACATAGTTCAGGTATTAGATGCTTGAGTGACTGGCTATAGGCCAAGTGGGAGATTGTTAGACAATTATGACCCATAGTGTCGCTATTTGTAAAAGACATTGTGGTTTTTGTACAAATTAATTATGTAGCAATGGAAATTGCATTTTATCATTTTGTAATTTGATTACTTATATATATAAATGATAAAAGTCCTTATGATTAGTTCCAGATTATAAGATATGAGACAGTATCAATCCATAAAGGTTTAATCATTAAATATTCCTAGTCGTAGTATTATCAAGACTGGACATCGATAATATGGAATAGACTAGTATTGTACTTGTGCGTGTTATGGAAGCGTAACGTCATGGTTCTCATATATTTAAGTGTTGGATACTTATGCAAGTGTGATAGGAGGTTGTGTTTACCGATGGTACGGAAACAGCTTCGCTCTGGATAGACCCCACAGAATCCCATTGGTAGTATGACTATGTGTCTATGGGAGTCCGCATCAGGGTAGGTGTATTTGGTCTTAACCTGAGAGTTGCATCGCTAGTACTTGCGACTATCAATATGCTTTGGTTTTGGTCGTCCAAGACTTTAACAGGTTCTGTGTACGCCTCTTCTGGGTTTATTGAGAATCGTAGTGTATTGGGTGTGATGTCAAGATAGAACTATCACTTCAGTCATATGGAGATGATGATCACGCAGGGATACAAAACTGGTACTCTAATTGGTTGCAACCATCGGGATAATATGACATGGTCATGATTATCCGATTAAAAGAGACTAGTTGCTTGTAATCCGATATATGCTTCGTACGAGGCAGACACTTTTCCAGCCCCAGGCCTTGCATGTGACATCTAATACTGGATCGTTATACGCAATACTACGTATACTACGCCTGACAAAGATTATATATTCCTTTAAGAATATTTCTGGAGAATTGGGTAGGCACGGCGCTTTGCTAGAAGCCAACCATGTCTCGTAAATCGGTAAGAACGTAGTACGAGGTACATACGTGTTCGGATAGTCCAACGACCGGATTTACTGCCAACATATCCAGGGATCTCATGGGTCACTTCCCGAAGATTCACCGATGACGAATGATTCAAACTTAATTAATCTGTGATTAATTACAGAGAGATTTTATCTGGGATAAAATACTATTTGAAGAGAGAGAACGATTAATTTGGAATTAATCGATAAAATAATATATTCGATATATTAAACGAAATTAGATTTCGATGCGGAATTAAAATTGGATTTTAATTCGGGCTAACGAATTTATTAGAATTAATTCGCTAGTGACGTGAATAGTAATTTTACTAGGCATGATTATTTAATTAAATTTGATTTAATTACGTGGCAATGGAAAATTCGTTAATTAGGAATTAATTACTCGAGCCCAGAATGTGTTTGTGAGGCCACTCCGATTTTGAATCAAGTGCAGCCACAAGTCACATCGCTTGTCACATCACCTGTCAATTTAGTTATGGATGTCAAGTCACCTTTTGGTGATTGAAAACCAATCACTATTCATGATGGTGGTGGTTGTGGACAATTAATGCCATTTTGCCTCCAAAATTGGTTTTTGCTTTTTGGAAAATCTTTTATCAAATTTTGTAAAGACTTTTGGCATATGTTTTTAGAAAAAAAAAAATACCAAAAAAAAAAATATACACTCTCTCATTCTTTTCATTGCTTAAATCGATCTTGGGATTGTAATAGAAACCAACAATGGTATCAGAGCGCCTAGTTTAAGCATGAAAAATATTAGGGTTCTTATGATAAAATTTGGGTAAAATTGATTTGTGCATGATTTGATAAAATTGATTGATTGAGTGTGCTTGAATGATGATAACTTAGAGTATGCATGATCAAATTGATGAAAATTGAATTGGATTAAATTTTCCCCAATTTTGAGGCTTGGCCGAGAGTTATAGATGCCCTAATGTCATGGTATTTTTTATTCTTTTGATCATTGGATGAGTTGAAAGACATGGGATAGATTGATTTAGGATTTAATTGGATTAAAATCGAAATCGGATTTATAAAACCCTAAAATGCCGTGAGAAATAAACATGAAATGAGATGATTTTTTTGATTCAATAATTTGGACATGTGTTGATGATGATTAGCATGATTAATTAAGTAAATTGATATTTCAGAAATGTTAATTTAGATAATTAATTGATGTAATACACTTTAATTAATTAAATTATGAAATTTAGAATTTTAGAATTTGATTAATTGGGTAAAATTGGAATTGGGCTTTTAATATTGTGTTTGGGCCTAATGGGCTTGTTTGGGCCAAGTTGGTTTGGGTCAATTGGATTGGATCCAAATTGGGCCTAAACCACTCCATTAAGTCCAAATATAACTAATGGACCTTTTAATGTTTAATTGGGCCTAATGGGCCTAAATTGGTTTCTTGGCAAATAAGGGTGATTCCTTAATTGAGCTTTGGTATTTGGGTTTGACCCATATTGACCCAAGTTCATGCCTTAATAAATTAATTGAAAGCCCATTGGACTTTAATTAAACGACATTGGATGTTAATTGGGCTTTGAGACCCGTTTAGATTAGATTTAGAATCTAAGTCGTAAAGGCACATTAAAAAGTGTAGTTATTTAATTTGGAATTAAATATAGAATTAGTATTGAATACGAATTAAATTAGATTCAAATTGTAATTCGATATAATTCAAGAATTCGTACTTCAAGTACTTATTCTCAAACGAGTTGGACTCGCGCAAATCAAATCGTTGTTTGAACATTGGATGATCACTTAATTCAAAGATTAATTAATTGGATTAGATTGATTGAATAACATGCTATGAGTGAATACATGGATGTGTTGATTGAATAATGTATATCAGATGAATATTAGAAGGGAAAGGGCAATTTTGGAAATTTTTGTAAATTTAGAATTTATTAAATTGGACCTGCGTGTCCAGCCTTATCTCTCTTGATTCTTTGTATTCTCTTCTCACCAATTCCCCTCAATATCAATGAGGTTTCTTCATTATATTATGTAATTGGGTAGAAGTTAGAATAGTGCTAGCCGGGGAGAGGAAATTGAGTCATTTGTTCTAGGAACAATCTGTGAGATATCCATCCGCATATCATTATTAATTTATTTTCGCGCCTTATTATGCTTTTAGAATGCATGCTTAAGGGTGTATGATGAGACCAAACAAAGATAATAAATTGGTTGCCAATTTACGCGAAAATCCCTCAACAAATATTAAGCGTTTTCCTTCCATTGAGTGATTCTTACTCAAGATCCAAGATTGGCACTGGTTTGTAGGGGTGGGCAAAAAAACCGACCGAACCGAACCAAATTTACGGTTTTTTTTCTAACGGTTCGGTTTGCGGTTCGGATTGGCTCACCCCAAACGGTTTACGTTTCGGTTCGGGAGCTAATCCGAACCGCACCTGTTAACCGAACCGAACCGTTATAATTAAAAAAATTATATATTTTTATAAAAAAAATTGTATTTGTATTTTTCTTTTAATTTTATTCTATGTTTTCTTTTTATTAGTATGTTAATACTTTTATTCTTAAATTTTTTGTTAATATATTTATTTGTTAATACTTTTATTCTTCAATTTATTTGTTAATACTTTTATTCTTAATTTTTTTTTATTTTATGGTAGTATCATTATTCTTGAAAGTAAGATGTTGGATTTGTCTCTTAATTAGAATGATTGTAACATCATTATTCGAGCTAATTTTTAAAAAATACATTAATTAATTGTGCCTCATTTTTCAATTCTTTATGGAGTGCATGTGTTCCCTGGAGTCACAACTTACACCCTAGCTCTTCATACTATTTGTTTGATAGACTAGATTTTTTTTTTTTTTTTGTCTTCACTTAAGTGGATGAAAATTTGTTTTAAATATAATAATCCGTAAACCGAACCGAACCAATCCGTAAACGCTGGTTTTAAAAATTTTCAATCCGAACCAATCCGTTATTTAATGGTTTGGTTTGAGAGGTAAAAAATCCGAACCGTAAAATATGGTTTGGTTCGGGTTTTAGCAAAAACCGAACCAAACCGAACCGCGCCCACCCCTACTGGTTTGTTGGCCAAAGTCAAGACCTTTGTCCATCGCGGATGTGTTTGAATAATGAAGGCTTTGTTACATAGCGTGTGTCTTGTCCAAGTTGTGATTTGTTGGCCAAAGTCAAGATCACTTCTTGTCCATCGACATCGATTACGAAGCTTTCCAAAGTCAATGGGTTCCGCTTAACTGGAATCATTAAGCTTGTTGTGCCAAAGCCAAGGCTTAGTTGATTCAGAGGAAAAAGGTTAGGAAAATATATTGGATATATATGGGAATATATATTGTATATATGTTTCAGACTTGGAGGTCCACCTACCGGATCTAGGAATTGGATGAGATCTAATTGATCTTAGAGATCTACCTAGTTAAATATCATACAGCTTGTTGGCCAAAGTCAAGGTTGTGTATTATTTAACGGGATCCTAGCCCACTAGGAAACTAGTTTCCTGAGTACTTAACAGAGGGTTAGAGGCTCGCCGAAAAATAGTGGGAGGCTAGTATTCAATTTGCAATTTCATTCAAATACTTAGCTTTACTCTCTTTCAAAATTATTTCGTCAATTATTTTTATTAGTTGGACTAATATATTATTATTTTTCTTGTAACAGTTAGACTGTACCCATACATCGTTAATCGAATAGTTGGACTATTGCGGTTAAGATGACATGAAAGTTAAGCGTTATGGATATTGTCATGGGCGACAACGTCTTTAATGGCACAAACTTTCAAGACTGGGGTATGAATCTCAGAATTGTTCTGGGATCCGAGAAGTTACTATACACTATAGAGCGACCACTTGGGCCTAAGCCCCGACCTGATCAATTGCTTGAGCTAGAGCTTTGGAAGACTCATAGCGATGACAATGCGACTGCTCAATCGGTAATGCTTGCCGCTATGACTCCATAATTCCATCGTCAAAACAAGGGGTTGGATCCCTATGAGATGATGGCGAAGTTGCATGATCTTCACCGATCTAACCTTAGATTGCAAAGATATGAGTTGCAGAAGAAGCTCTTAAGCGCTCGAATGTCAGAGAGTATGTCTGTTGAGCACCATGTGTCACAAATGATTGCTGACATTGAGCAGCTCGGACAGTTGGGCATAGTCTTCGAGGCTGAGACTTCAGTAGATTTGATCCTACAGTCTCCCCCCGACACTTGGAGTGGGTTCATCATGAACTACAACATGTTGAACCAAGACCAAACTCTTGGAGAGTTGATGTCCACTCTGCGTGAAGTAGAAAAGGAGCTCCTTAAGGGCAAGAAGCGTGAGGCGCACTATGCTTCAACATCTCAGACTCCGGGGGTTTGGCCCAAGGCGACTGGAGGTTTCAAGAAGAAGAAACATAAGAAGAAGGGCAATGCCAAATCGTCAAAGGGTTCTGGGAAACCTAATGACAAATCCCAGATGTTTGTCTCCAGTACGGGAAGCGGGGTCACTGGAAGCGTGACTACCGTGAGTACAAGACACACATTAAGGAAATCAAAGCGGGCAAGGCACCGGCTTCAGGTATGTTTGTTATAGAAATAAATATGTCTACTACTAGTTTTAAAAATTGGATTTTTGATTCTGGTTGTGGAACTCATATATGTACTGATGTGCAGGATCTGCAGATTAGTAGGAGACGGGCCTCATGAGAGATTGACCTCCGCGTTGGAAATGGGACATCGGTCGCCTTTTGGCCGTTGGCACTTTTATTTTGGAACTGCCATCGGGGCATGTACTTAAACTTACAGACTGTTATTATGTACCTAGTTTAACTAGGAATATTATTTCTATATCTATGTTAGGCCAATGTGGGTACACTTTTGTATTTAGAAACACTGGGTGTTTTTTGTATAAAAATGATATGGAAATTTGCACTGCTGATGTAAATAATGGTCTATATATTTTGTAGGGGTGGGCATCGGATCGGATCCGATCCGATTTGAAAATCCGAACGAATCATGTTGGTCCGGTTCGACGATTTCGGATCGGATCGGATTTTATCCGATCCGATCCGATCCGATCGAAATTTTTTTTTTTTTAATATGCAAAACGACATCGTTATATATTTAAAAAAAAAAAATTCGATTCGGATCGGATTTTATCCGATCCGATCCGATCCGCTCGATTTTTTTTTGACTCAAACCCACCAATTCGGATCGGATCGGACCAATCCGATCCGAAATAGGATGATTTCGGATCGGATTGGTCCGATTCGATCCGATTCGAATTCGGATCGAACCAATCCGATCCGATCCGATCCGATAATTATCGGATCAGATCGGATCGAGTTTGATAACATGATTCGATCCGATCGAATCAAATAATCGTGGGCATTTCGGATCGGATCGGATTCGGATTCGGTCCGATCCGATCCGATCCGATAATGCCCACCCCTAATATTTTGAATATGAATCAATCTCAAACATATAATGTAACAAACAAAAGGCTTAAAGTAAGTAACAAAGATGAAACTTATATGTGGCATTGTCGTCTGGGACACATAAACAAGACACGTATATCCACACTTTCGAAGAGTGGGTACTTGGACGGATTTGATCCAAATTCATATGACGTCTGCGAATCTTGTTTATTAGGCAAGATGCCTAAATCACCATTTAGCGGTAAATGTGTACGTGCCACCGAACTGTTAGCCATTGTTCATAGTGACGTATGTGGGCCCATGTCTAGCCAGACTAGAAGTGGATATGAATACTTCGTAACCTTTACGGATGATGCATCACGTTATGGTTATGTGTATCTTATGAGACACAAGTCGGAAACTTTTGAGAAATTCAAAGAGGTTCGACACGAAATAGAAAAACAGACCGACAAAAGTATTAAGACATTACGGTCGGACCGTGGTGGCGAATACTTGAGCAATGAGTTTCTTGATTACATGAAAGAATATGGTATTCTTTCACAGTGGACTCCTCCTGGAACACCGCAATTAAACGGTGTGTCCGAAAGGAGAAACCGAACTTTGTTAGATATGGTAAGGTCTATGATGAGTCGCAAAGAGCTACCTATTTCCTTCTGGGGGATATGCATTGAACAGTGCAATACTTATTTTGAATAAGGTTCCGTCAAAGTCTGTTCAACAGACTCCGTATAAAATATGGACAGGAAAGAAACCGGGTTTCTCATTCCTAAAGATTTGGGGTTGCTAGGCTTACGTCAAACGTTTGGAAGGTACCAAACTAGAACCCAAATCGGATAAATACCTATTTGTAGGATATCCTAGGGAAACCAAAGGATATTACTTCTATCACCCACAAGAGAATAAAATATTTGTTGCTCTACATGCGGTTTTCCTTGAGAAGGAATTCCTAAATGCAGTGATAAGTGGGAGGAAAGTAGAACTCGATGAAAATCGGAGTGATACTGTTCCTGACACAGAATCCTTAACGAAACATGAACAGTCCATCAGGGATGAGACTATACCACAAAATTCGAATACACAAGGACCACGTAGGTCGGAGAGAGTCAGAAAATAACCTGAGAGGTATGGGTTTCTGATCTCACCTCATGTGGATATTAATCTTATTGAGGAAGACGAGCCGGCTACGTATGAGGAAGCGATACAAGGTATCGACTCCGTTTTATGGCAATATGCCATTAATTTCGAAATGGATTCCATGTACACCAACCAAGTTTGGACACTGGTTGATGCACCAGAAGGCGTAAAGCCTATTTGTTGCAAATGGGTCTTCAAGAAAAACACTGACATGGATGGAAATGTACAAATGTACAAAGCTAGGCTTGTAGTGAAAGGGTATCGTCAACGACATGGTGTCGATTACGACGAAACTTTTTCACCCGTTGCCATGATTAAATCCATTCGGATAATGCTTGTTATTGCTGCATATTACGATTACGAGATATGGCAGATGGACGTCAAAACCCATTTCCTTAACGGAAACCTTTTGGAGGATGTTTATATGCAACAGACTGACGGTTTTGTGTACCAAAACTTGCAAACAAGGTTTGTAAGTTAAATCGATCCATTTATGGATTGAAGCAAGCATCGCATTCTTGGAACCAACATTTTGATGAGATCATAAAAGAATATTATTTCGTTCAAAATGAGGATGATCCTTGTGTATATAAGAAGGTTAATGGAAGCGCACTGACATTCATTGTCCTTTACGTTGATGATGTAGTGCTTATTGGTAATGACATTCCCATGTTAACGTCGGTGAAAGCTTGGCTTTCATTAAAATTCTCCATGAAAGATCTGGGAGAAGCATCATTTATTCTAGGAATAAAGATCTACCGAGATAGATCTAGAAAGCTGCTTGGACTCTCCCAGAGCACGTACATTGACAAAGTGTTGAAGAGATTCAACATGGATTAGTCCAAGAGTGGACTGTTGCCAGTGTCACATGGCGTCACTCTATCTAAGGACATGTGTCCTAAAACTCAAGATGAGAGAGACAACATGAGTCAGATACCGTTCGCCTCGGTAGTCGGATCGATCATGTATGCCATGATATGTACGCGACCTGATGTCTCGTATGCTTTGAGCATGTGTAGTCGCTATTAGGCCATCCAGGTGAAGGTCACTGGATGGCGGTTAAGAATATCCTTAAGTATCTTAGACGAACTAAGGATGCTTTCTTAATCTATGGAGATTGAGAACTTGAAGTAACTAGATATACCGACGCAAGTTTCCAAACCAATAAAGACGACTGTAAATCGCAATTCGGGTACATATTTTGTTTGAATAACGGAATAGTAAGCTGGAAATCTTCCAAGCAAGAGACTGTTGCCGATTGAACAACAGAAGCAGAGTATATTGTTGCAGCTGAAGCAGTAAAAGAGGCAGTTTGGATCCGTAAATTCCTAATTAGATTACGAGTAGTTCCGTCAGCAGCTGAGCTCGTTCCATTGTATTGTGACAATAACGGGGCTATAGCGCAGGCTAAGGAACCGCGGTCTCATCAACGATCCAAGCATGTTCTTCGACATTTCCATCTGAATCGTGAGATCATACATCGTGGCGATGTGAAGATTGAGAAGGTCGCATCAGAGGACAACATTGCAGATCCGCTGACGAAAGCTATTCCTCAGCAAAATTTTGAGCGACATGTACATAGTTCAGGTATTAGATGCTTGAGTAACTAGCTATAGGCCAAGTGAGAGATTGTTAGACAATTATGACCCATAGCATCATTATTTGTGAAAGACATTGTGGTTTTTGTACAAATTAATTATGTAGCAATGGAAATTGCATTTTATCATTTTGTAATTTGATTACTTATATATAAAAATGATAAAATTCCTTATGATTAGTTCCGGATTATAATATATGAGACAGTATCAATCCATAAAGGTTTAATCATTAAATATCCCTAGTCGTAGTATTATCGAGATTGGACATCGATAATGCGGAATAAACTAGTATTGCACTTGTGCGTGTTATGGAAGCGTAACGGCATAGTTCTCAAATATTTAAGTATTGGATACTTATGCAAGTGTGATAGGAGGTTGTGTTTACTGATGGTACGGAAACAGCTTCGCTCTGGATAGACCCCGCAGAATCCCATTGGTAGTATGACTATGTGTTTATGGAAGTCTGCATCAGGGTAGGTGTATTTGGTCTTAACCTGAGACTTGCATCGCTAGTACTTGCGACTATCATCAATATGCTTTGGTTTTGGTCGTCCAGGACTTTAACAGGTTCTGTGTACGCCTCTTCTGGATTTATTGAGAATCGTAGTGTATTGGGTGTGATGTCAAGATGGAAGTATCACTTCAGTCATATGGAGATGATGATCACGCAGGGATACAGAACTGGTACTATAATTGGTTGCAACCATCGGGATAATATAACATGGTCATGATTATCCGATTAAAAGAGACTAGTTTCTTGTAATCCGATATATGCTTCGTACGAGGCAGACACTTTTCCAGCCCCAGGCCTTGCATGTGACATCTGATACTGGATCGTTATACGCAATACTACGTATACTACATCTGATAAAGATTATATATTCCTTTAAGAATATTTCTGGAGAATTGGGTAGGCACGGTGCTTTGTTAGAAGCCAACCATGTCTAGTAAATCGGTAAGAACGTAGTACGAGGTACGTACGTTTTCGGATAGTCCGACGACCGGATTTACTGCCAACATATCCAGGGATCTCATGGGTTGCTTCCCGAAGATTCACCGATGATGAATGATTCGAACTTAATTAATCTGGGATTAATTACGGAGAGATTTTATCTGGGATAAAATACTATTTGAAGAGAGAGAACGATTAATTTGGAATTAATCGATAAAATAATATATTTGATTTCGATGCGGAATTAAAATTGGATTTTAATTCGGGCTAACGAATTGATTTAGAAATAATTCGCTAGCGAAGTGAATATTAATTTTGCTAGGCTTGATTATTTAATTAAATTTGATTTAATTACGTCGCAACGGAAAATTTTTTAATTAGGAATTAACGAACCCGAGCCCGGAATGTGTTTGCGAGGCCACTCCGATTTTGAATCAAGTGCGGCCATAAGTGATGTCGCTTGTCACATCACCTGTCACTTTAGTGATGGATGTCAAGTCACCTTTTGGTAATTGACAACCAGTCACTATTCATGATCATGGTGGTTGTGGGCAATTAATGCCATTTTGCCTCCAAAATTGGTTTTTGCTTTTTGGAAAAGCTTTTACCAAATTTTGTAAAGACTTTTGGCATATGTTTTTAGAAAACAAAATACCAAAAAATAAATATACACTCTCTCTCTCCCTAAGGCCATTTTCGTGAGCCTCCATTGAAGAACAAGGAAAATTGTTTTTCTTTCTTCACTTGCTAGCACACTTCAAGAATCATTCAAGGTGTTAGGGAAACCCACCTTTGAGCTTGGAATCAACACAAAGCTTGGAGCTTGGATTCAACACTTCATACTTCTCCTTGGCCGAATATCACAATGGAATTTTTGTGTTCATCGTCTTCAAAATTCGATCAAAGTAAGTATAATTCCGCCATTCTTCTTTGAGTATTCATTCTTTTCATTGCTTAAATCGATCTTGGGATTGTAATAGAAACAAACAATTATCACTATCAGAATTTAACATACGACATGAGCCCCAAAAGGCTGTAAAAAATCAAGCCTTAGCCGATTTCTTAGCTGATCACCCATGTTTGAGTACCATCAAATAAATATAAATGGAATTAGACGAATGTAGTGTGAAACCATGGACGATATCTTTTGATGGGTCTAGCACAACGAAAGGAGCTGAGATGGGGATAGTCTTAGTCAGCCCATTGGGAGAACCGTTCCGTTTCTTAATCAGGTTGAACGAATATTGCACAAACAACCAGGCCGAATACGAAGCCTTGATATTTGGGTTGGAGGTACTTCTCAATATGGGAGTAACACACGTGTCTATTAAAGGAGATTCGCAACTAGTGATCCAACAGGTAATATGAACCCTTAAATGCCAAAGCCCATCAGTCATGGCGCTATTGGATGTGGCTAAAGAGTTGGTAGGTCAATTTGACCATGTGGAATTGGAACACGTTCTGAGGACGAAGAACGAAGTGACCAACAATTTGGCCCAAGCAGCTTCCGCATATAAGCAGACAAACATAGGTGGTATATATATAAGCGAAGAGGTTAAGCCAGCCCCAATGAGGCGAAAGAGGGGGACAGATGTCATGACTATTGAAGTTCAAGAGGTGGATGATTGGAGGAGCGAGATCAAAGAATTTTTAAAACAGCCTGAAAGTGGGAAAGATCGAAGGCTGAAACTCAAAGCCTTGAATTACTTGGTATCATGAGAGGTGTTGTATAAAAAATGCCAAGACGGTCTGTTGTTGAAATGTGTAGGTCCATCGGAGTCCAAAACTATCATGGCCGAGATACATGAAGGTGTTTGTGGGGCTCACCAGGCCGGAATAAAGATGAGATGGCTGATTATACAGAGCGACTATTATTGGCCGAAGATAGGAGAATCATGCATCTCGTATGCCAAAGGATGTATTGCTTGTCAGAAGCATGGGCCCCTTCAGAGGGCACCAGCAACCGAAATGATCACTTTCATTAAACCATGGTCATTCATAGGATGGGCGATAGATTTTATAGGGAAAATCTATCCTGCATCAAGCAAGAGACATACTTTCATTATCGTTGCTACTGACTTTTTTACCAAATGGGTGGAAGCTATTCCAGCAGTGGAAATCTCCCAGAACATATCATCAAGTTCATAAAAGAGCATATCATTCACCAATTCGGTATACCGCAAACAATAATGGTATACCATGGAACTTCATTAAATGGTGAGAAGGTAAAACGTTTCCTGGCCGAATACGGGATCCGGTTAGTGAACACCACTTCGTATTACCTTCAGTCAAACGGTCAGGCAGAATCGTCCAATAAATCCCTTAAAGGGTTGATTCGGAAGATGGTGACAGACAACGCTAGGCGATGGGATGAATGTTTGAGTCAGGCTCTATGGGCCTATAGGACGTCACCGCGAACGAGTACCTCGGTCACGCCATTTCAATTAGTATATGGTCAAGAGGTCGTACTACCAGTAGAAATGAATATCGAATCCACTAGGGTGATGTTGCAAAAAGAGTTGACAAAAAAAGACTACAACGAAGCAATGATCCAGAATTTGCTAGAATTGGACGATATTAAGTGCGATGTGCTAAATCGTTTAGAAGCACAAAAGAGAAAAATAACCAAGGAATATAATCTCAGAGTCATGGCTAAATCGTTCAGAAAAGGCGAATTAGTATGGAAAACTATATTGCCACTTGGTACTAAAGATCCGGCATATGAAAAATGGTCGCCTAATTGGGAAGGCCAATTCGAGGTAAAAGAGGTGTTGCCAAACAGGGCCTATCATTTAAAAGATTTAAACGGAAGGGTGAATGCTAGGGCGATAAATGGCAAATACTTGAAAAAATATATGCCCTCACTATAGGAGCACGAAAATGTAATGTATTTGCAATAAAAACAAAATGCAGTAATATAATAATGTATTTTCATTAATTCGAGACAAAAACTTCCTCAAAAGTACAAAGATTGGACAACATAACGTCCTACAAGGCATTATTGGCTTCGGCCCGAAGACCGCCGAAAATCCCCAGGAAATTCCTTTATGGATGAGAGCGTCTCCCTCATCAGATACCAATCCTTCTGCACTTCCGAATCCGCCGTCTCTAAATCGGCTGAGCTCTTCTCGAAATCGATACGGGCCAAACCCTCGTACTCTGCCAAAGATGTATCCACCTCCGTTACTTGAGCGGCAATAGCCCTCCTCTTAGCCTCTCTCCTCATATGTCTCTCCTTAATAAGATGCTGGATTTCTTGTAATTATCGCTCTAGGTCCACGAGAACCGATTCTTCAGTCACCATTTCATTCGTGGTCTCCCTCAGAGTCTCGTGAAGAGCGTCAAGAGAACCGCGAAGTCTTTCTTTCTTCATCATGGAAGAACGAAGCCCAATTTTTTGGCAATATATATTGCGATACCGAGAGATAAGGGCCGTTATATCATTCTGCAGTTCTTGGAAAAAGAGCCGATCATCCACCGATATAGTCAAGGCATGAAGGGCTAGTAATCGGCTTAATTCGGAGGAGCTTCTGTCTAATTGGAGAATATTTTCTGGCAGAGCGGCCTGGCCAATCTCCAACATAGTAAAAGAATCATATTGACCGATGATCTCCCGAATGACCTCCCCGTACTGGCTCCGGCTGAAGGCGAGGAAGGCCGAGGTGGAACAAAAGACAACCGGTCGAGGCGATCCAAAATGTTTTGGACTGATTGCAGCAGCGGGTCGGATGCCTGTGTGGGAAAGAAAAAATTAGCAGATATAAACTGGAGTAATAAACTAAAGGAAGAGAAGAAAGACTCACGACCCCAGGCCCAGTATTCGAACTAGATGACCTCGCCGTCGATGCCTCGGAAACACCAATATACGACGACACAAGTTCTCACTGAAGTGCCGAAGGCGAAGGAGCTGAAGATGATTGCTAAGGAGGAATGGGAAATGACGGCCGTTCAGGAGACACGGCCCGAAGGGGCGACGACTCAGCAATAGGGGCTTCCAGTAGCAACACCGGTCCTTCCCCAGGAGATTAGACTGAGTGAACGGGAGACAATGGCCGTTCAGAAACAACAGATGGTTGAGCTGGAGAAGCAGAAGCTGTCGGCCAATGAATTGGGGAGTGAGGAGCCGAAGATGACGGCTGGTCAAACATAGGAAGTTCATGCACAAAAGGTACATGAGACATCGCCCGAGGAGGAGAGGGTGGTAGAGCAGAGGACGACGGCCGTCCAGGGGCCGAAGTTGGTTGCGCCAAGGAATCCAAAGATGCTACATGTGGCGACGATTGTTGCGGTACGGTTGTAGGCTGAGCATCTGCAGGAGAATCAGAATCAGAGGAATCAGAAATATAAACAACCTCATCTTCTTCATAAATTCGATGAAGTACATCGTCTTTGTACATAGACCGAGCGTTCTCCAACAAGTCCAATTCGGCCAAGCTGAAAAGGCTGTCTACATCCCTATAACTTCCCCTAAGACCTGTGGCAGTCATTCTGTGCACTAAGGGGTAAAGTTGTTTGAGATGACGCCAAAGTGGTCCATCATCCTGCCAGATAGGTTCGAGCACATCAGGATCGTCATCCGAATCCTGTACAATTGGCACAGGATCGTCCACAGAGGGGCATTCAAATGAAGGATGGCCTTTTGAAATTTCCTCAACACTTGGACGCGAGCAACCAAATTTCATACATGGCTCCGTACCTTGGGGTCGGCTCCGAATGACGCACCAGCAACAGCCGTCTCACCCTCTTCAGGCGTTTTTTCCACAATTGGAGCCTCGTCTGCTTCGTCGTCGTCCGATGGAAGTTGAACAACCAGGACAACGTTGGGATCAGCCTCTGAATCAGAGCTATGACTGAGGGAAATCTGTTTCCTTTTTACTTTTTTGATTTTCTTGAGTTTGATCGTTTCGGCTGGTTTCTTTAACCCCACCGGCTCAGAAGATTTAGAAGATATTTGAATGGTGGGGAACACCCTCATAGAAGGCAAAGAAAAGAATATTTCACGGCCAGATGGCCAGAAACGGTCAAAAGAAGAATGCATCGATGTACAAGAAGCAAAGGGAACTATAACAAAAGAAGAAAGCAAAGAACGAGTCTCCGACAAGGAGTCCTCTACGTCAGAGACCGAAAGAACTTTAAAATGGTCCGACGAAGCGGAACGCGCATGGAAGAATGGAAGAGGCCATCCTTGAACGAGGCCAAGCTGATGGGCAACGAAGTTGGGCGAATACACCTCCACTCCGGCCTTACCATTGGCCCCGGTCAAGATGTCATGAATCAGGTCGCGGCTGCACAAAAACTTGCGCCATATACGAAGACCCGATTCGTCCTCTTCCGACTGAGGAATATCATGAATGAATGACGGGCTTTCCACCACAGAAAAAGGGAAAAAAGAGGGAACCCGAGAAAGAGTATAGAAATATTCAAAGATAATGCGAGGGAGGAGAGATGACGGCCGAAGTTGGGCAAAAAGAAGGTCGGCACAAGGATAAGAATGATTTGAATCAATGGTACCGAAAACAGGGAAATAGGCTCTCAGCCAAAGCTGAACGAGCCATAGAGGGCCGGAGGCAATCGGTGAAGCCCCTGACCGAAGTTATTTTTGAAGGACGGCCAATCCACGATAAATGGCGGCTAACATGAAAGATGCCAAGTCCAAACGACGACCATTGGCAAGGTCAGAGGAGATAGGAAGGTAACCCGCCATGGGTTTTTGGCTGGGTGCGCAAATGATATATTTGCAAAGCCAATAGTGGAGGAAGGCCGTCCGCTCCAACATCGAGACTGGACCGACCGATTTGGAAAAAGTACAGAGAAAAGTGGAGTAGGATGAAAAGGACAAAGAGTCCATTTGAAGAGGACGGAAATGGAAGTTTGTGCAGGCCGAGATGGGTGCACCTAGAAGGGCTAGCCCGGTGAGAGCACTGATGTCATGAAGAGTAATAGTAAAGGGACCAACAGGGAAAATGAATACATTGTATTCAGTAGACCAAAAGAGTAAGGAGATAGGAAACAGGTTGTGGTCAAAAGGAGGCAAGGCCAATGAAAGTTCGATGAAGGAAAAGAAGCCATGTTCCTCTAGAAAGGCACGAGTATCCGCATGCAATAGCATACGTTGGAACCAAGACTCAAACGCGGTGTCGTGTTTGGGCCACGTGCGAATCGGGTTGGATTGAGCCAAATGAGAAATATTAATTGGCTCCGAAAACGGGAGACCAGAAGAGGAAGGGAACTGTTGAGCCAGCGGGGCTGTGGCAATAGTGTCGTCTTCAATAAAAATGGGACCAAGCGCATACTGGCCGTAGTTCTCATTTAGGGTATGAACACCGAAAGTGCTCACAGAGGAATCGTCCAGCGCCATCTTATAGTCGGCAAAAGTTGAGGAACTGGTTTTGGGGGCAGAAGAAGAAGACACCATTAATGTAAGGTTGAAGGTAAGAAAGAATGGAGGTTTGCGAAGAGGGTCGAAAGTAAAGTAAAAACCAGAGTGGGCTGAACCCTTACATATACGGATAAAAGATTTAACCAGAGACAGATGTCGCAACGCAAATCGCCGAAAGATGGAAACGGCAGGAAAATAAAGAGAATGAAGAATTTCCTTGGACAGGTGTTGGGATATGATTCGATGTGGAGTGACGTGTGACGAAAGGAAACACCGAAGTGATGAAAAAATGGCTCATTAATAGGCGTCATGATGAACGTATTGGGAAAGGTCACGCATTTATTGCAGAAGTGATGGGTTCGCATGGGACTGTAAAAGACGGCCTAACAAATTGCAAGGCGAGAACGTCTCCCTCAGGTTTGCCACACTCTCAGCATCTCAACATCAGCCTCCAATAAATCGGCCAAGCCTCAGCATCTCAGTATCGACCTTCAATATATCGGCCAAGCCTCGGTATCTCAACATTGACCTTTACTAGATCGGCCAAATACAAGTGTCAACATAAGTCATCCCCCGGAAGCATCGTCCAGGTTATCACCATTATTGATGCGCGTGACATAAGAAAAGCAGAATTGATGTGACAAAACCACCAGACTGCAGGTTACTTTCGACAAAGTCAGGCTTAGGGCAGAGAACCCGTCAATCGGTCAGGTAGGACATGGAAAGCATTGCAAATGAGAATAGTGTCATGTCTTGAGAGTATATAAAAAGAGGAGGGTTAAAGAGTATACTCCGAAAATAGCTTATAGGAAAATAACAAATGTTGTAACCTCTTCCAACCACCCGGCCAAGGGCCAGTCCTACTCAAAGCATCTCAGCTTGGTCTTCCATAACTAGGCAAATTCCTTATTGAACGGATAAAAGGGGAAAGAACAGAAGGAGCAGAACAGAGCCGGAAAAAAGAAAATATCTACATGGAACATGGGCTATCGGAAATAAAAAGCTTTTCTTTAATGAGTTGTGAAATGGAATGTAAAAAAGTTAGCTAACGGCCATCCACACGGTGTGAGGTGTGAAATGGAATGTAATGTTGTGGATGGGCTACATCCGTTAGCGACAGCTGACGGGGGTCCTCTGTGTGGAAGTTACTGCATCCCCTGGTTGTGGATGGGTTACGTCCGTTGGTAGCGGCTGACCGAGTTCGGGTACTACACTCCCCGGTTTCGCAGATTACCAGTATTGAAGGATCAGTCGGGTAGCTAGCTAGTCGAGGGCGAGAAAGAATGCCCATCAGACCAGCCCTCAATTCGTGTAGTGGCCTCCCCAGAACGAGAAGAAAGAACCGGGATGGAAGGCCGATAAATTCACCTTGATTTTCACTTCCATATCAATCAAGGTGAATTTGGGGGATAATTATTGACAAAAGAAGAAATGCCACCCTAGAGCGAAATCGCCCTAGAACGAAGGAGTAAAGGACGAAGGCAAGAATGGGGACGAAGGCAAGAACGGCGACGAAGGGAAGAGCGAAAAAGAACTCAGGACGACCAAAGCAGCGATTAGAACGAGAACACGTGATGCAGTTGATCCCACGATTACAGCAGTTAAACAGTTTTTCCCTCCACGATCAAGCAGTTGAGACGCACAGCTCAACGGTTGAAGACATGACCCAGCACCTGCAGGGAGATACTGGAACTGCCCAAGCGGTTTACAAGCTTCACTATAAAAGCCCACTTATACAAAAAGGAAAGCCCCGATCAAATGAAGACTCAAACGAGCATATTTTTTATTTCTTAGTTTCATAATTTTTAGGACTGTAATTTGTGTGCTTGTACCCCTTGGAGGCTTATTCACTTAATCAAACACCCCTTGCTGGGACTTTGTCTCAGGAGGTTTGAACCTTACACGTTTCTCTTTCTTCGCGCATAAAAATTGCGCAAACAATAACAAAATTTGAATTTAACTGAAAATATTAATTACTTTTTGTTTTAATGGTGACAAATCACAATTATTTTATTAACAAATTATATTTTTTTATTAATTTATAAAACATATTTTAACAATTTTTAATTGCCCCCGCTCCTTATATATGGCTTCGTCGTTATTTATAGTTTATCGCCGCTATGATGATTGAGGTTAGTCTCACATGATTTCTAATTATATAATTAAATCTAAGGGTGGCAAAACGAATCAACGGATCGAATTTGTATCGAATCTTAAACGAATTGAATCAAAATATGATGGAATCGTATTCGATTCGTTTATTAAACGAATCCTAATATCAGAATTCGTATTCGATTCGTTTATTAAACGAATCAAATACGAATATTCGTTTAGTCATTATATTATTCAATAGCATAATTTATCATAATTTATTTACATTAATATTTCATAAATATATACCTATGAAATATGTAATAAACATATTTACGAAAAATATATCACCAAATATCGACAATATTAATTTTTTTATGATAATTAGCCATAATTTCTCGAAATCTTAATTGAAAAATAAAAATAACTAGTCAAAGAAAATAATAAAATGAATCCTAAACGAATAAACGAATCAATGAGCTTAAATTCGTATTCGATTCGTTTAATAAACAAATCGAATCGAATTGACTCATTTATTAAATGAATCCATTTTTTCAAACCCGTATTCGCTTTAAAGCGAATCGAATCGAACAAATAAACGAATCCTAATCCAAATTTTCACCCCTAGTTAAATCCTAAGAAATTAGAATGATAAACGAAGCTAATAAAAATGAATTACAATAATATAGTTTGATTTTTTTTTTTTAGTGATTATAATAAAAACAATAATAAAGAGATTAAATATGAAGATTAAAAGAATATAAAATCACAATATCTCGTTTTGATTTTTTGATTTTATTTTATATTTATTTATTATGATAATTTTATTATCGTTTAATCCCATTTTATTTACTTTGTTATTTTCTTTACAAGTCGGATGGGGGAAATTTAATAAGGTGGCAGCTTAAGACATGCTAGCTGGCGAAATTTACTTCTCCCCCTCCCCTCACACTACAACCCCATTGTCCTCTTCCTAAAATGATAAAAATCTCTATAATCTTAAAAATAATTATCTCTTATCCCAAATATATATATATATATATATATATATATATATATATTTACAAATGACATATATATTTATTTCATTTTATTAATTAATTTTTTTATTTTATAAATTTTTTATTTTTATTAAATTTATATTTTTTACTCTTTATATATATATTCTTTGTTATTTGTTTAATAAATATTACAAATTTCTTATTTATTGTTATTTATTTTGTATTCATTTATTTATTTAATTTTTTTATTCTTTATTAATTTTACGAAATTTGTAATATTTATTAAATAAATTAAAAATAATAGATATTTAAATAGTAAGAAAATATGATTTTAACAAAAAAATTAATTTATAAAATAAATATATTTAATTAATTAATAAAATAATAAAATAATTATTTAATAAAATACATATAAATACTTATTTTGGGAAATTTTTTAAGAAGAATAATAGTTATGTAAATTTATAAGGGGACATGAAGGGAAATTTGGGGAAAAGTAGTGCTCCTAGCGGGCGGATAATCAAAATAAATGCTACTTGCATTACGGCCACCAATTTCTTAACTGCCGGGTTACGGCGTTTGAGCAACTTGTGACGGTGGGTCCCAACTTTTGACTTCCCCATTTTACCCTTATTCTTTTACCTCATTTACCTCTCATCCCCAAGATCATGTCATGCATCCATAAGCACCCACGTCATCAATTTGCCGTAACAAAAAATGTATGAAAATGATTGCTTGCCGCCCATGAAATTGGGAGTAATTTTTTAAAATAAAATAATCACAGTATAATTATTTTTTTTTTTTTACGAAAATTACGCAACAATGCGTTTTATAGACACTTCGAATTAGGAGTGACAAAAAAGCTGAATCTGGTTTAGTTTGAGGGCAAAATTTTAAGGATTCAGTTTGGATCGGGTTTGGTAAAAAAATTATAAAATTAGAGAATTGTAAAAGAGAAATTGAAAGTATCTATTTTCAAAGTAAGATTTTTGTTTGATTCAAGAAGGATTTGACCCGTTTTTATACTTGTCAACTTTCGTATTTTGTTTATTAGGATTCGATAATGAAAAGTCGTCCCCAAGGGATGTGACTTGGTGGTGTAGGGCTCATAATCTCACATTGAGGTCCTTGGTTATAATTCATGGAGTTCGTTTCTTGTAAGAGCCTGAGACAACCAGAGGTTTTATCTGTTCCGCTTAAATCCGAAAATGGTAGTTTGGCGATGAGATTTCCAACGATTTCAAAAAAAAATTCGATAATGAATTTGAATCAATGATTGGATAACTTTTTGATACAAAAATGAAATTAACAATAGCAAAAAACAAGCAACAATTACAGCAAGGAAAACTTCAATTAAAACAGTTGTAAAAGTAAAGAAATTGAAATAAGGTAAACTGCTGAGTTCGATGTATTACAGTCTCCTTAAAACAGATTCGCCATCTACAACAGTATTTAGGATTGATGTCGACGTCTGTTTTATAGGATAAAACGGTAATAGGTAACTTCAGAACGCGGTCAAATTACCTAAGTGAACTCGATTTTTGCTTTAAACTTGTACAAGTTGCTCTCGGTTTTGAAAAGGAAAAAATGGTTTCCGGTTTTGTAATTCAAAAGATTAATAATGCTTCTACACTCTTTTTTGTTGTGTGTATATAAAAGAAAAAAGAAGAAAAACTCTTCCAATAACTAACCCCAAATAAGGTTGTGATTTACACCATCCATAGGGGGCGTGTAGAGAGAGTCTCCCTTCATAACTTCTTACTACTCTATAATCAAACAACTATACATAAACCTTTTTAGGCTTAATTATTTTCTAGATGTGGGACAAGTTTAATCTTTTTTAATTTTCCTTCTCAATGAGTGCATTTTGTGAGACAAATTCTCATTCATCAGAGTATTATTTGGAGTGTATCAATATATCATTTCGAAGTATTCACGAAGGAGAACTTGAATTGCTCATGATCTCTTCATTCCCATAAGTGAGTTGTTTGCGTAAAATAGTTGAGTTTGAATTGTTTTACTTCAAAAAAAATGTGTGTGAAAAAGTTTAAAAAAATCATAATAAAATATAAATTAATTACTATTTCACAAATGTGCTAAATTAAGGAGATTAATGAAACTATAAGTGTAAAATGATTACTTTTTCTTTATTAAATGTACATTTTTTAGTGTTCATCATGAGTATCACATAAAATTATGCTTCAAAATTGGAAAAATGTATATATTTCCAACACCTTTTCAATACGTTCTTTTCTTGATCTTGATTCACTTAGAAAGGTCTGCAGTCACCAAAAACATGTAAATTGAATAGTTAACCCCAATGACTTAACCAGAATAATAATTTAGTATGACAAATTCTAATTTTAACAAAAAAAAAATGGTAGATATTCTTCATTTTAAAGGGACAAATCAAATTTTTCTTAATTTATTAGACATATTTAATAAAATTTCGAATTAAATATGACTTGTTAAGGATATATTATTAAAACAGATATTATAATATCCTTTCCTATTATGATTTTATATCTAGGCAGTTTCTGATTTCCATTATGTGTATACATATTTAGTATTTCATTTTCTATTTTATTTATCTTGTATTGCCTATATAAAAGCCGTTACACTGTAATTATAATTCAGATTGAAATACAAAAATTATTCAACTCAATTTCTAATATAATATCAAAAGGTTTTTTCTCTGGTCCTGTTAATCTTCGACTCCGGCCACCATTGCCGCCGCCGCACGTGCACATCACGCGTCTGTGCCTGCGCGTGCACATCACACGCTGTCGCTTTCCAGGCCAACTTGACCCCCGATTCCAGTGTCGTTAGGTTCAGATCGCCACGCCCAGTCCGTTTCTGCAACTCCCCACGTCGATTCTGGCCTCTGCTCCTCAGATCTGCGTCTTTTTTCGTCATCAAAACCCTCACAATTGGGCTTTTTCTCTAGCCGGTGAGTCTGCCATCACCGCCACTACTGATAACTTCCTCGGACCATCATCGACCTTTTCCCGCCATCGGCCCTGTTCCTTCTTGGCTATCGGCGCCGTTCGTGGCTCTTTATGGGTGTTTTTCTGTTCACTTTAAACTTCTACTTTCTGTGCATTTTAGAGAGAATTGTGGAATTCTTTGATATTTACCTTGGTTTGGGGCAAAACTGCTATTTTCTGGACTTTCAGGGGCAATTCTATAATTTTTGAAAGTTTTGGGGTATTTCTATAATTTTCGAAAAAGTTTGGGATTTTTTTGCAACAATTGTATCTTTAGGCCTCGTTATTACAATTTTTTTCTGGTTGTCTCCTTCAGGGTACTCTTTCGACTTCACCGACTTTCGTCATGGACAAACCTGACATCTCTTACCCTATTCAGATCCTCATTGATGGTCATAATTATGTGCTATGGGCCCAAGCTATGTGCAACTTCCTCAAGGGTCGTAAACTTTGGCGTTATATTATTGGTAATCGCACTGAACCGGTTCAACACAAATATGAGAGTGACGAAGATCTTTTACTGATCGTCTTGAAGATTAGGAAAGTCAGAATCACAGGATTATTACCTGGTTTCGTAACTCCTCTGTCCCTACCATAAATCTTCAGTTTGGTTGTTTTAACACTGCCAAGTCTCTCTGGGATTTTCTTGCTCACCGATATACATCCACAGATTTATCTCATCAGTATTAGTTGATTTGTCACCTCCACCTGATGCGTCAGGAACCTGGCCAATCTATTACAGACTTTCATTATCAGATGCAGTTTCTATAAGATCAATTGGCTCTCTCTGAGTCACAATGGGATAATTCTGTTGATGCTATCAAATTCACCACCTTCATAGATCCCCAACGACTGATCCAGTTTCTCATGGCTCTTGATACCAAGTTTGAACCCACTCGTGCCTCATTGTTTCACCAAACTCCACTGCCCACTCTTGACTCTGCCATTGATAAACTCATTTCGGAAGAAACTCGTCACTCTACTGGCCAGATACTGTATACAGATACCGTCCTTGCAACACTTTCTTCCAATTCTCATTCCTCGAAGCCTTGCAATTACTGTAAGTTGCCCGGAAACCTAGTCCTCAAATGTCCCACACGCCGTTGCAGAATTTGTCGTAAGATGGGTCATGGCCATTTTGAACGAGATTGTCCCACTCGTCATCCTAATTCCTCATTCAAGGGCCGACAGTCTCTTTCTGCTGTAGCTTCTACTGATCCGGGTGATACTTGTTAGGGATATGCCCTATACCCAACTTGTGGATAGGCTATATGTACATGTATTTGTAATATTTTCATTAATTAATAAAATGACAATCTTTATTAAACGTGTCTTACATAAATTATATGAATCATCAAACACTGTAATAAAGCCCTGGGAGTAATAAGATGATGGCTTCCACGCCTTATGAGAATCATTACTCTCAAATGTTCCAAGTCATAGTTTTGTGAATAATCTGGGCGTTCACAAAGCGGAGAGACTAGCATGATGATATGATCCGCCCTTAAGTGGGGTAGCCGATCTCATAGGCTACTAGCGGAGATCCGTCTGCTTGGTGTATCACATGGATGCATGAGTTGCTCGTGTCCATCGAACTGACCGCCGAAAGTTTTCACATGAAGTGTTTATCCCATGTGTCTGTGAGAACTTTCATGTATCGATTGTATGACTAATCTTTAGACTTGAGGTCTTTACAATCTTATGTGTGGATCAAATAACTTTGACATTCTCCTTCCCCGGTTCAAAAGATTCGGTCATAAGGGTATGATTGGGTCATTTGTTGAAACACATGAAGTTTGTAAAGATACAACAGAGAATCGCCACTCTCTCGGATAATATTTTCTTATAAGAGTAGTATTCCAGTTCGTGGGTTGATATGTGTGATCAGTGTTTGAGACTGTGGCTGCAGCGGAAGAATCATGTGAGATTCTTGGGTTAGCACGATTCATGACACTATCAACATCATACCTTTGACTATATGGGTAGACACTTTCCATACCCTAGGTCAAACGGTGGGGATACAGTGAGGCGAGAGACCGTATCATATGTAAATCACATACATAATGGGTATATATCTTTCCTTCTCATTTGGGGGCCTTGGCATGTTGCTAGATGTCAACCTTGGTCATTGAAATAGAACGACCATCTGATTGGAGGATAATTTATGTTCGATTAAATTATCACGATTCATTTCATGTCCAACTTGAGGGGAACCCAAAAGGTCACACACAACAAAGTCGAAATCAATGGTTAATAGTGAACAATACAAATTTAACAGCATCTATGATTGATGTAGGAATTGTTCATAAATGGTTCAATATGTTTAATTATTGAACAGATCATTTATGAGGTTCCAAAGTGGCTTATGGATTGGTGAATGACGATAGGGGCACTTTGGGAATTGGAAAAATGAATAAGAAAATAAATAAATAAATCTGCGTTTTATTTTATTTTTTATTTTATTTTATTTTATTTGTTTTGAATTCCAATTCGGCCCAAACTCTTATTAGTGTTTTATAATCTCATTAAACCACTATATTAAGATCCAATGGCTAAGATTTAATTAGCATTTATCCCACATTAGATTCTTAATTAATTTTGGTGTCTTTGGAGCACCTATATAAACTCAAAGAATTCCTTACAAATTCTTACACCAAAACCTTTCATATCTTGGGTTTATATAAGTGAGCAACTCTAAAGTTTAAGAGTAAGCCACTGATTTTGAGGATCCTTAAGTTTAATTGACTAGAGGAATCTCAAGTTAAAAGTTTTGAGGTATTTGCCTAGGCTAGCACTAAGGAAAAAATACCCGTGCACTCAAGGCGTAGTCTTGCCGTTGAGTTTTGGCTTTGGTGTGTGCACCTTTGGAGGCCACACACTTGGGTGGCTCTTTGGAACATGGAAGAGCTTGCTGGGTTCGAGAAAAGCTTGTAGATTGAGGGAGGACTGGAGGAGTATTCGGTTCAAGTAAGTTTTTTTTTTCTTTATTTTAATTATAGTTCTTATGATAGTTAGCATGTTTAGGTTTATGTTATTTGCATGTTTTATGAGTTTTTATGCTTAGAATATATAGTAACATGTCTAGACTTGTATAATAATAAAAACAAATGGTTCTTGGGCAAAGGGATAGCGGCATCATAATTTTTTAATTTTCCGCTGCGCACTCGTGGCCGCTTCCCAACAATGGTATCCGCACGCCGTTTTTGTTTTGATTAGTTCTATCTTATTTGAACTCGACATTTGGTGTGTAAAAGCTCATTGGAAAGCTAACACCCTGAACTTACTTTTAGGTACAAGTTTTGCATGATTTAGGTAAGATTTGAATTTTGAAATTTCATTTAAAGTTCACGCATCTGTAAAAAAACATGAACAGTAAATTTATTTGAATAAAATAAAATGCAATATCATAATTAAATATTAATCAAAGTTATTTAATGCCTAAAATAATTCCAACATATTAAAACTCATATTCTTGATGATTCTATGTATGATTAGAATTGGCATGATTATTTTAGGGTGCAAGCATCTAGAGACTTTCTAAGGAAATAGAGAGTGTATTGCTTATCCCTTAGCTAAGTAATTATTCCATGATGAACTTAGAGATTTATTCCTTTAAGGCTAATAAATATAAATCACTTGTTTATAATAAAAGACATTATAAGAGATACAAGTGGGGTGAGACCAAAACGTTAATAAAACTTTCCAAACTAAAGTTAATTTAACCAAAGGTATTACTAGAGTTAGATAATGATTTGGTGTCTTCCTTCACTCACTACCTTTTTATAGCCAAAAGGAAAAGTTGTGAAGACATCTAGATAATCATTTACTCAGGCTTACCTTAAAGCATATTTAAAGTGTTGGACTAATTTGGAGGATCTATTGTTTATTCCTGTCACCAAGGCAATAAGAGCCTAAGAGGTAAGGGTATTTAAGAGTTCGCTCCACCCTCCCTCTGGGGAATTTTCAACGGAGGAATCCATTTGACAGTTATTCATTAAACTTGCTAAAATCCTCAATAATAATTTAAGTCTAAAATTTGCCTCCCATTGTAAAGTATAGACCCAAAGGGCTTAAACCGTATTGGCAGGACTAGGCTTTACCAGACTGACCAATACCAATTTGTCCATAAATCATACTATTGAAAATGGTTTGACTTTTCTGAGTCATAAGACGCAACGACCCTTAGGCGTGGTCTTATAACTTAGTGGCAAAGATTGAGTGTCCACAAGGACTATCATAAGCTATGACATGTTTGATTGCCCAACATAATGATCAAGGAATTGTGATTTATATCATAAATTGGTTGGGAACCTACCTAATTATCGTATTTTATAATGACCGGCCCTAGTCGGAGTTATGAGATGATGATAATGGGATCATTGACCACAAGAAATCCATCATATTGGGGTTGATACGATTTTCTTAAAATTTAAAACAATTGAGTGAGAGCAACTTCATAATATTAAAAGCCCATGTTATTATGAAACATTAATGAAAACATATTCCTAATTTTAACATTCTCTCTTAACAGGTGGGTTAAAATATTTCACAAACATTCAAATGGAAAACATATTATCACTTCGTTCCTTCCTTGATGAGCATAAGCTCAAAGGGGACAACTACAATGACTGGTTTAGAATCCTTAAAATTTTCTTACGACAAGAAAATATTTTCTATGTTCTTGAAAGACCATTTCCCCTGAACCCGCAGAAGATGCTGACCAAAATACATTTGATGCTTGGAAGAAACACGTCGATGATGATGAGCAAGCAGTTTGCATAATGCTTGGCTCTATGTCGGACGAACTTCAGAAAGCTCACGAAGATATGGATGCTCAAACCATCATCTTTCACTTGAAGGAGTTTTATGCAACTTCCGTTCATACCGTGAGATTCCAAGTGTCATGTGCCTTATTCCAAACAAGGTATAATGAAGGATATGTTAGTGGACATGTGCTTAAGATGATTGGCCACATTGAAAAATTGGCCAACCTCGGGTTCATCATGGATCATGATATAGGTCACGATCTAATTCTTCAGTCATTACCAAAAAACTTCTCTAACTTTATTTTACAGTTTCATCTGTCTAATAAAGAAGATACTTTAGCAGAATTGTACAATCTGATAAAGCAAGTAGATAAGGACTTGAAACCGGAGCTTAAAACCTCTTTCATTCCTACGGGTACGGACCTGAAGCCACAAGGCCCAAAGAAAATTAAGGGCAAGGCCAAGGCTCCAGATCACCTAAAGCCCAATGGTAAGGTGGAGAAGAAAAAGGGAAAGGGGAACTGTTTCTTTTGTGGAAAGAAGGGTCATTGGAAGAAAGACTGCAAATCCTTGAAAGCCAAGGAAGCTAGGGAAGCCCAAGAGGCCAAGAAGCCCAATGCTTCAGGTATGTTGTATATGATTGAACTATATTCTCAAAACTCTGAACCTTCTACTTGGGTGCTTGACACCGGTTTTGGGACTCACTTGTGTAACAATGTGCAGGGCCTATGAAACAGTAGGAGACTCCATCATAGGGAGGTTGACTTACGCATGGGTAATGGAGCAAAACTGGTTGCATTGTGCGTGGGACTTATTCATTAGTTTTTCCGAATGGTTTAGTTTTAGACGTAGAAGATTGTATTTATGTGCATTCTCTAGTAAAGAACATCATTTCAATTTCTTTTTTATGTAATAAAGGCTTTTCATGCCTAATAAGTTATAATGAATATTCTAATTAATTCAATGAAATAAAATATGGAGATGGTATTTTGAATAATGGTATCTATGTCTTACAAACTAACAAAGAATGTTCAACCTCTAATATATACAACGTTAACTTGAATAATCTCAATGAATCACTTCTATGGCACAGTCGCTTAGGTCATATCAATGAAACAAGATTAACTAAGCTACATAAGGATGAGTATTTCAGACCCTTCAAATATGAACCTTATGGAACTTGTGAGTCTTGTTTACTTGGTAAAATGACCAAATTACCCTTCAAAGGTAAATGACATCGTGCAGTGGAGACATTAGAACTCATACACTCTGATGTATGCGGCCTATTGTCAGTCACCGCTAGAGGTGGATTATCCTACTTCATTACCTTTATCGATGATTACTCGCGATATGGGTATGTGTACCTTATACAGTATAAATCCGAAGCCTTTGAGAAATTCAAAGACTTCAAAGCTGAAGTAGAAAACTAGCTTAATAAAAGTATTAAGTCACTAAGGTCTGACCGAGGTGGTGAATACTTAAGCGACGAATTTCAAGATTACTTGAGAGAAAATGGCAATGTTTCCCAGTGGACTCCTCCGGGAACTCCACAGTATAATGGGGTCTCTGAAAGGAGAAATCAGACATTATTAGATATGGTCCGATCAATGATGCCAGATACGGATCTACCTCTTTCATTTTGGGGTCTTGCTTTAGAAACTGCAACACTACTACTAAACCAAGTTCCTTCTAAGACTGTTAGTCAAACACAATATGAGTTATGGTCTGGGAAACGTCCTAGTCTTAGTTATCTAAGAGTTTGGGGATGTGACGCATATGTTAAGCTCACACAAACTAAAAAATTGGATGATAGGGCAGTTAAATGTAAGTTTGTAGGATATGCCTTGAACTCAAGAGCATACGTGTTTTACGTCCCAAATGAACAAAGAACTTTTGTCTCACGAAATTCTAAATTTCTAGAGAATGAATTCCTTCTCAAGAAATATAGTGGGAGTAGACTTGACCTCGATGAGGTACAAGAAGAACAAACTAACATAGAACTAAACCCCAGGCCCCTCAAAAGTGCAGCGACGGAACAACCACAAGGTTATAAACTTAGAAGGTCTGGTAAGGAAAGATATGAGCCTGAAAGATATGGTTTCCATATTGATGAGGAACTTGATCGGGTCATTGATAATGACGATCCCACCATTTATGACGAAGCAATGCGTGACATTGATTCAGTCAAGTGGCTTGAGGCCATGAAATCCGAAATAGACTCTATGTATCAGAATCAAGTCTGAGACTTGGTGAATGCACCTGAAGGGATAAAACCCATAGGCTGCAAGTGGATTTACAAGCGTAAAACTGATGCAGAAGGCAACATCCAAACCTATAAGGCTAGGTTGGTGGGGAAAGGTTATAGACAAATCCAAGGAATTGACTATGACGAAACCTTCTCGCTTGTTGCAATGATAAAGTCCATTCGAATTTTACTGGCACTAGCTGCATACTTTGATTATGAGATTTGACAGATGGATTTCAAAACAACTTTCCTTAATGGGAACCTCGTAGAGGAAGTCTATATGACGCAACCTAAGAGGTTTGCATCTAAGGATGATCATAATAAAGTATGCAAGCTTAAACGATCCATTTATGGACTCAAGCAAGCCTCCAGAAGTTTGAATATACGATTTGATGAGACAATCAAAGAATTTGACTTCATAAAAAATGTAGACGAGCCTTGTGTTTACAGGAAAAGTAGTGGAAATGTTGTTATATTTCTTGTATTATATGTCGATGACATATTAATCATCGAGAATGATATTCCCATAATGCAAGCCACTAAGCAATGGTTATCTCAGAATTTCTCCATGAAAGATTTGGGAGAAGTAGCCTACATCCTCGGCATTAAGATCTACCGTAATAGATCTAAAAGGTTGTTAGGACTTTCTCAATCTACGTACATAGATAAAGTTTTGAAAAGATTCAAAATGGAAGATTCCAAAAGAGGTAATTTACCTACTTGTCATGGAATCAAATTATCCAAGGAGCAATGTCCACATACTCCTTCAGATAGAGAGCGTATGAGTAGGATCCCTTATACTTTCGTAATAGGATCGATCATGTACACCATGATATGTACAAGACCTGATGTCTCTTATGCTATTAGTATAACGAGTAGGTATCAGACAAATCCTAGTGAGAAACATTGGGCAGTTGTCAAAACAATCCTCAAGTATCTGAGAAGAACTAAGGATGTGTTCTTGACATACGGAGATTGTTATGAGATGAAAGTCATTGGTTACTATGATGTGAGCTTTCAGACCGATAGGGATGACAACAGATCGCAAATATGATATCTGTTTACTATGAATGACAGAGCTGTCAGTTGGAAAAGCTCAAAACAGTCAACTACAGCGGACTCCACCACTGAAGGCGAGTATATTCAGCATCTGAGGCAGCTAAAGAAACAGTTTGGATAAAGAAGTTTATCACGGAGCTGGAAGTGATTCCCGTGATAAAGAATGGCGTCACGATGTACTGTGACAACACGGGCGCCATTACTCAATCAAAGGAACCAAGGTCCTACCAGAAATTCAAGCATGTACTCAGGCGATTTCATCTCATCAGGGAGATTGTTGAGAGAAAAGAAGTTATTATAGAGAAAATACCCACAGAAGATAATCTTGCAGATTCTTTGACTAAAGGGCTGACTCAACAAAAACATGATAGGCACACCCAAGAGTATGATGTCCAGATTCATACTAGTTGGCTATAGTACAAGTGAGAGATTGTTAGAGATATGCCCTATACACAACTTATGGATGGGCTATATGTACATGTATTTGTAATATTTTCATTAATTAATAAAATGGCAATCTTTATTATACGTATCATACATAAATTATATGAATCATCAAACACTGTAATAAAGCCCTGGGAGTAATAAGATGATGGCTTCCACGCCTTATGAGAATCATTACTCTCAAACGTTCCTAGTCATAGTTTTGTGAATAATCTGGGCGTTCACAAAGCGAAGAGACTAGCATGATGATATGATCCGCCCTTAAGTGGGGTAGCCGATCTCATAGGCTACTAGCGAATATCCTCTGCTTGGTGTATCACATGGATGAATGAGTTGCTCGTGTCCATCGAACTGACCGCCTAAATTTTTCACATGGGGTGTTTATCCCATGTGTCTGTGAGAACTTTCATGTATCGATTGTATGACTAATCTTTAGACTTGAGGTCTTTACAATCTTATGTGTGGATCAAATAAATTTGACATTCTCCTTCCCCGGTTCAAAAGATTCGGTCATAAGGGTATGATTGGGTCATTTGTTGAAACACATGAAGTTTGTAAAGATACAACAGAGAATCGCCACTCTCTCGGATAATATTTTCTTATAAGAGTAGTATTCCAGTTCACGGGTTGATATGTGTGATCAGTGCTTGAGACTGTGGCCGCAGCGGAAGAATCATGTGAGATTCTTGGGTTACCACGATTCATGACACTATCAACATCATACCTTTGACTATATGGGTAGACACTTTCCATGCCCTAGGTCAAATGGTGGGGATACAGTGAGGTGAGGGACCGTATCATATGTAAATCACATACAGAATGGGTATATATCTTTCCTTCTCATTTGGGGGCCTTGGCATGTTGCTAGATGTCAACCTTGGTCATTGAAATCGAACGACCATCTGATCGGAGGATAATTTATGTTCGATTAAATTATCACGATTCATTTTATGTCCAACTTGAGGGGAACCCAAAAGGTCACACACAACAAAGTCGAAATCAATGGTTAACAGTGCACAGTACAAATTTAACAGCATATATGATTGCTGTAGGAATTATTCATAAATGGTTCAATGTTTTTAATTATTGAATCGATCATTTATGAGATTCCAAAGTGGCCTAGTGATTGGTGAATGACGATAGGGGCACTTTGGGAATTGGAAAATGAATAAGAAATTAAATAAATAAATAAATAATCTGCGTTTTATTTTATTTATTTGTTTTGAATTCCAATTCGGCCCAAACTCTTATTAGGGTTTTATAATCTCATGAAACCACTATATTAAGATCCAATGGCTAAGATTTAATTAGCATTTATCTCACATCGGATTCTTAATTAATTTTGTTGTCTTTGGAGCACCTATATAAACCCAAAGAATTCTTTACAAATTTTTACACCAAAAACTTTCATATCTTGGGTTTATATAAGTGAGCAACTCTAAAGTTTAAGAGTAAGCCACTGATTTTGAGGATCCTTAAGTCTAATTGGCTAGAGGAATCTCAAGTTAAAAGTTTTGAGGTATTTTCCTAGGCTAGCACCAAGGGCAAAATACCCGTGCACTCAAGGCGTAGTCTTGCCGTTGAGTTTTGGCTTTGGTGTGTGAACATTTGGGTGGCTCTTTGGAACGTGGAAGAGCTTGCTGAGTTCGAGAAAAGCTTGTAGATTAGAGGGAGGACTGGAGGAGTCTTCGGTTCAAGTAAGTCTTTTTCTTTCTTTATTTTAATTAGAGTTCTTATGATAGTTAGCATGTTTAGGTTTATGTTCTTTGCATGTTTTATGAGTTTTTATGCTTAGAATATATAGTAACATGCCTAGGCTTGTAGAATAATCAAAACAAATAGGTCTTGGGCAAATGGATAGCGACATCATAATTTTTTTTCCGCTGCGCACTCGCGGCCGCTACCCAATAATACTGAGCAGTCTCGGCCTTTTCAGCCTATTTCGGTTCTCACCTCTCAAAACCTTCTGTACCGACAATACTATGTAATATAAAGACTCTGATTTTCTAAATTTTCTTCACCAAAATGGGACTATCTGTCACCGCTCTTTCCCAGGTACATCTCAACAAAATGGTAGAGCCGAACGTAAATACATGTATATTTTAGATACAGTTCGTGCTCTTCTCATCTCCTCCTCTTGTCCTGAACGTTTTTGGGGAGAACTTGCCCTCACCAGTATTATACCATTAATCGTCTTTCTCATGTTCTAGCCAATCAATCCACTTATGAAAAACTGCATGGTACATCTCCCAATTACAATATTCTTAAAGTCTTTGGCTAGTTTCGTTCTTCTCCATCCCCACGAACACACTAAATAAAAACCTCGAGCTCGATTATGTTGTTTCTTGTGATATGACATTGAACACAAAGAGTATAGATATTGGGATCCCATCTCTAATCGCCTTCGTATCTCTTGTTATGTCACCTCTCGGGAAAATCACATGTTTTCCCCTGTTTCCAAATTTCAATCTATCCATTCCTCGTCCCATATCTTTACAGATAACACTTTTAATCTGTTCCCCGATGATGACTCTGATATACCTCCTTCAAATGATCCTTCTACGGTTGATCTCCCACCTTCTGCATCGCCTGCCAGATCCATCACTGCCACCTCCAACTCTCATTTGTCCCCCTCAGGTAATCCTCTATCTTTTCATCGTTCTACTAGAGTGACATAAATTCCTGTCAAACTTCAAGATTATCATTTTTTCTCTACTACTCTCACTCAGTATGAACCTCATTTTTACTCTGAGGCTAGTTCTAACCCTATTTCGCAGCAAGCTATGGCTGAAGAATTACAGGCACTTGAAAAGGCTCATACATGGGACTTAGTTAATCTTCCACCGGTAAAATCTGCCATTGGGTGTAAATGGATATACAAAATCAAGACGAAATCTGATGGCTTTATTGAACGATATAAGGATCGTCTTGTTGCAAATGGATTTTCTCAGGAATATAAGATTGATTATGAAAAGACTTTCGCTATTGTTGCCCGTCTGACTTCTATTCGCAGTCTCCTTGCTGTTGCCGCCTCTAGACAGTGGCATTTATTTCAGATGGATGTCAAGAATGTATTTCTTAATGGTGGCCTCTCTGAAGAGGTGTATATGAAACCTCAACATGGCTACCCTCATCCTCCTAATAAGGTTTGTAAACTTTGCCAGACATTATATGGTCTTAAACAAGCTCCTCGGGCATGGTTTGAAAAATTCAGCACCACTATTCATACCCTTGAGTTCACTTCCAGTGCCTATGATTCGGCACTTTTTCTTCGGTAAACTGATCATGGCTCTATTATTATTCTTTTCTATGTGGATTATATGATTATCACGGGGATGATTTGCACGGTATCTCTGACCTTAAGACCTCTCTTCAGCAATATTTTGAGATGAAAGACCTTGGTAATCTCAGCTACTTTCTTGGTCTTTTGGTACTATATGATCAAACTGGCTCGGGTGGGGTTGACTGATAGCAAGACCACCTATACTCTTCTGGATCCTCAGATTAAACTAACAGTCACTGATGGCACTCCTCTTCCTGATGTTACTCTTTATCGTCAGCTTGTTGGCAGCTTGGTGTATTTAACAGTTACTCGGTCTGACATTACTTACGCGGTTCATGTTGATAGTCAATTTATGTATGCTCCATGCACTGCCCATTATGCTATTGTTCTTCATTTACTCTGCTACCTCAAGGGAACATTATTTTATGGTCTTCACTTTTCCACTGGGTCATCTCTTGAGCTACGTGCCTATTCTGATGCTAGTTGGGCCGATGATCCTACTGATCGACGATCTACAACTGGTTTATGCCTCTTCTTAGGCGACTCACTTATTTCTTGGCGTAGCAAGAAACAATCAGTTGTTTCGCTCTCAAGGACTGAATCTGAATATCATGTAATTGCTGATGCTACTTAAGAAATCATCTGGCTACACTGGCTTCTCGGTGACATGGGTGTTCCTCATTCTCATGATACCCCTCTCTACTGTGACAACAAAATTGCTATTTACATAGCGTATAATGATGTTTATCATGAAAGCACGAAACACATTGAAACTGATTGCCATTTTGTTCGTCACCATATCAGTCAAGGTACTGTTCAACTTTGTGAAATTACTTCTGCCGAGCAACCTGCTGATCTATTTACCAAACCTCAGCTTCCAGGGTGCTTTCGCGAGTTGGTTTCCAAACTCAAGCTTGCTTCACTTCCACCAGTTTGAGTTTGAGGGGGTGTTAATGATATATTATTAAAACGGAAATTATAATATCCTTTCCTATTATGATTTTCTATTCTAGGCAGTTTCCGATTTCCATTATGTGTATACATATTTAGTATTTCCTTTCCTATTTTATTTATCTTGTATTACCTATATAAAGATTGTTACACTATAATTATAATTCAGATTAAAATATAAAGCTTATTCAACTCAATCTCTAACATGACTGTTGTCTTACTTGTTCCTCAATAGCTCTGCCACCAGCTAATCCAATAACAAAAATTTCATAAGAGGAGATACACTCAATTGCTAGGTGGTAGACACTATTTTGAATCTCTTATGTATTTTCTGCCCAATAGTAAGAAAATACAACCGGTCCATTTTGGATCAGATTATATAATTAATATAAAATGTTTCAGTATTTCTGTTTGTAAATATAATAAACTATGTAAATGTGTATAAAAAAGAAATTAACACACATATTTAACTTAGTGATGTAGGACTCAAGATCTCACTTTGAGGTTTTCGGTTCGAATGCAGGGAATACGTTTTTTATAAGAGCATGGGAAAGTCAAGGGTTTTACATGCTCCGCTTAAGCCGAAAATGGATAATTTGACGACAAGATTTCCAACGATTCAAAAAAAAAATCATTTATGTTCGTATGAATAAAATTATTTCATTCAATTGTTAGTTTATCTTATCAAAATAAAAACAAATAAATAAAAAATTGAGTGGGTGTATGTAAAGTTGAACACTCTCACATTCATCTTTTGGAATTATTTCATTCATATATTGTCTTTTTAGAATACATATGATTTGATTGAGAATGAAATTAAGAAAATAATGAAATAAAATTTTTATTTATAAGCATGAGATTCACCGTATAAACAATACATTTTATTTTATTTTATTTTTTAAAACATGTGAGACCCACCCATATAATTAATATAATTTTTTAGTATAAAATTATTATGCTTTCACATTTCTTTGACTTTCATAGATGTACGGTTGAACACCCTCCCATTCATCTTTTGGAATTACATTTTTTTTTTCCGAAATAACAAAATTTGGAATCTTTAGTGCAATTTTTATTGTTTAAGGAAGGAACGGCTATAAAGTGGCAGTTCAAGCCATCGTATCCAATGAGCCTAGCTGTTCCTATGACTTTGAGAAAGAATGGAAACATATGTGGTCCTTGAATATCCCAGCTAAAACTAAAGTATTTTTGTGGAGATGCATGACCAATATTCTGCCAACTGCAGAAAGATTGCATAAGAAGAAGGTCATTGATACCCCGATATGTAGAAGATGCCAAGATGGGATAGAGGATGTTTTTCATGTGCTAGTGGGCTGCAAGCAAACGAGGAAAACCTGGAAGTGTTCAAACTTCGCTAAGTTGATTCAACATACTCAATCTGGTACAATTGAGGACTTTATTCAGAAAGCCACAGTCACAACCACAAAAAGGTGAGTTAGAACAAATGATAATTATTATGTGGGCTATATGGCAAGTAAGGAATGCAACTCAATTCAATCAACATACTTCAGAACCCCTTGAAATTCTGACAAAAGCAGAGGCTATGTACTTAGCATTTCAAAGAGTTCATTTCAAAGGGGCGAGCAAGGATAGCAGCAAAAATGGAAGTTCCAGAAGACTATGTCAAGCAGCGTGGGAACCCCCTCCTATAGACTTCTTCAAGTTGTACACTGATGCAGCTACAAACATTAACCAGAAAAAAGTGGGGCTGTGAGCCATTATCCGAAACTGGGAGGGCGAAATAATGGCTGCAGGAATTCAAAACACAATATTCAGTGGGGATGTTGAATATGCAGAAGCAGAAGCCATGTATTTTGGTATTAAATTGGCCAGGAAGCTGGACTGACAACCCTTATAGTGGAGTTCGATTCAAAAAGTGTTGTTGATCTGGTAAATGGACAAAAAACCAGTCTGAAAGAGATTGCTTGGCTGATTGATGATATACAAGAAATTGTAGCGGTGGATAACCATAATCAAGTTAACCATGTGTCTAGAATGTGTAATGAGAAAACTCATAGATTAGCTAAATATGCTATTCTTAATCCGAGCTGGAGGATATTCTAATGTCTGTAAGTTCCTTGTTTTAATTTTGTAAACGAATCATTCAATATATTTTATTGTGTAACTTCTGTTTAATGTAACACAATGTCAGACTCACATAGTCACGTTGGGATCAGATAGAACACGTTTTTTATTTGGGTTTAAAAAATTTCAAAATATGATTTCTATTTTATTTTCTTTAATTTATGAAAGTACTCTAATTAAATTTTAAAACTATGCCAAAGACCCGATTAATTTTGAAAAATTCCAACCTGTTTTATGGTCTTAAAATGCAACCACTTGAAATTTATTTTTTTATTTTGATTTCAAAAAAAAAAAAAAAGGACTATCCACTATGAAAAATAATAACTAAAAATAATAATATAGTACAAGATAATGTGATTTTTTTTTCTTAACGTTTCTTCTTAAACAAACAACTAAAATATGTATATTTGTACACTTAAATCTTTTAAGTTTTCCATCTTTAGTAATCTACAAGTAACAAATTTGTCATCGACTTTTAATAGACACCGATTCGTTAATGGTGCCGTTACTTTGCAACCATCTAATTTATATTATCTAAGTCCGGGAAAAGCTTAGCCTTAAATATTATCAGGTTAATTCGGCCTAGCCTGAGGTTCGGATTTTTTCTGGCTCATTATTTTTTTAACCAAAATAAGTAATAATCCAACTCTTATGTACTAAAACATATCAACAAGAAGTCAATAATAGATTTTCAATTCCTCAAAGACATATGCATCAACCTAAGAATAAAAAATTTAGAGATTAACAATTAATTAATTTTTTTTTAAATTTTTAAGCCCGGAACCTGACTTTTTGTTATGAGCCTGACTCGGCCCTATAAATCTCGAGCCAAGCTGTTAGGAAACATAATCCCTAATATATTTACATGTTTGTCCTCTTAGGATCTAACCATACATGTATTACTAGTCCTAGATTTATTTACATGCTAATTGAAATAAATCTATATTAACCACAACACAATTGCATACCTTTTATGCTTGTAGAGACCTCTTAATCAAACTTAATTGATTGCTTAACTCAATAAGCAAATGGTCTTATTTATAGGAGGGAAACCAAGTCACTATTAGCTCACATGCATGGATTACTATTAATCCTTGATTACTATTTAATCACATGCATTGATTACTATGTAATCACATGTATTTGGATGCATAATGACTTTCTCTAACCCTTCCAAAAATGTTACCATCATGGGTGTACCATTTGTTCCCCATTTAACATTTTACTAATTGTTGTCACTTAAAAACTCTTGTTGTTACTTAATTATTTGATTAACAACTCTTGTTGTTTACTTAGTAATGAAATCATTACTAATTGTTGATATTTAACAACACCAAATAATTAACTTAATAATTTCCAAATGAAATTATTATTAATTGTTGTTATTGAACAACACCAAATAATTAACAACAATTAATTTCCAACATCTCCCACTCACACATAATGGGATCAATAATTTTTATTATCTCTACAAGAATAATTCATACTTTGCAATTGTGTCGTGCGACCAGCATACTTCGAGAGCTCATTTGCTATACATCTGTTAGGAATATATAGCCGCTCGAAAAATGGATAGAACCATAGTGGATTATGTATGCAGCATCCTCTATCATTTATCACATTAAATCTCTCTCGATCTCTTTTCGAATGTAATATTTATTTTGTATTCACAATCATGTTTGATCACATAGAATAACATAATTGGTCGACCAGTGAATACAAGCTAATGTGATATTACTCATATAATGATCTTTCTCCTTTCTCGAATCTCTCAACTTTGATTCAATTCGCTTTTCCAGAGATGTTCTTTCAGATCGGATCTCTCATGATCTTTCAGCAACACTCCAAGATAGCGATCATCAAATCTAAGTTTTAAGAAGCAGACAAGAGTCTAAAGGGTACAATGTGAGATTTAAATAATCTCAAGGGTCTCACACAATATCAGGACTGAGATCTTTACTTGTATTACCCTCAATAGCCACAAATGTACACATGGTATGAAAACATGTGCTACGGTATTCTCTCATTTCCCATGGAGTGCATGTCTCATAAAATACAGTACATATTATAGTTCAGACAAAACACAATGTCTAACTCATAACTGACATTAAGACAAGTAAGGTGAAACGAACTTATTCACCTTAGGTCATATCACAGAGAAAAGTGACCTCATAACGACATTACTTAATTTTGAAGCTTGAGCTCTCTAAATTATCACTTCAGATAATTAGCTTAAAAATTTGTCTCATCTCCCATTAACACAAAGTAATGGAGGCGATTGCCGTGTGTGAGAGGGCCAATCATTCTCTTGTCCGACATACTTCTCATACTAACTAATAGTATATTGTTTAAACATGTATCAACATAATAACATGTAAGCATTGAACACAAATATCAATGAGTATTAACATTAGTAAACATTATTTGGGAAAAAATACATATCATAATGTGTAAGCACATTAACATCTACGCAATCCCTGAGTTTTTACATGTCTAACAAAGACATCTCTAGGAACAGGTTTGGTCAATGGATCTGCTACCATTTCTTGCGTAGAAATGTACTTCATGTTTACCTCTTCTCGTGTAACTATGTCTTTCACAAAGTTATATTTGGTATCTATATGTTTCGTTTTACAATGGAATTTTGGGTCTTTTGTGTAGGCTATCGCTGCTTCACTATCACAGTTAACTAATACTGGACCAGAAGCTTCATTTGACATACCCAAATGATCCAAGATCCTTTTCAACCACACAGCCTCTTATACTGCTGATGAAAAGGCCACAAATTCAGCCTCCATTGTGGATAAGGCTATACAAGATTGTTTCATACTGCTCCATGAAATGGCACCATTGTTTAACAAGCAAGAAAACAAAACCGGAGGTAGATTTTCTTTCATCTAAATCTCCTCCCCAGTCAGCATCAGTATAGCCTCTCAATTGCAGATCATTTCCTTGATAACACAATGAGTAATCAGCGTCCCTCTCAGATACCTAAATATTCTTTTAACTGCTTTCCAATGTGCTAGTCCTGGATTGGATTGGTATCTACTTACCATTCCAACAGCGAAACAGATATCAGGTCTTGTACACAACATTGCGTACATTAAACTTCCAACTGCATTTGCATAAGGAAATTTCTTCATTTGTTCCTTTTCCTGTGGAGTTTCAGGACACAATCTACGACTCAAAGCTTCAGTTTTCGTGATAGAGTATCAATGGGTTTGCAAGCTTGCATTTGGAAGCGTTCAAGAATTTTCTTTATATATGACTCATGTGAAAGAGATAAAATAAATCTTTGAACGATTTCTTGAGATCTTAACCCCAAGAATATATGCAGCTTCACCCATATCTTTCATCTCGAAGTTAGATGATAACCATTCTTTAATGTGTTTTACAAACTCCTTATCATTTCCGGCTATAAGTATATCATCCACGTACAAAGATAAGATAATGAACTTATCTTTATCCTCTTGGTGTACACACAATGATCCTCATCTATCATTGTGAAATCATTCGAAATGATTGTATGTGGAATCGTATATACCATTGTCTAGACGATTGCTTGAGACCATATATAGACTTTAAAAGTCTACATACTTTCTCATTTTCATTTTCTTTTATGAAACCTACTGGTTGTTCCATGTAGATTTCTTCATCAAGTTCTCCATTGAGAAAAGCAGTCTTACATCCATTTGATGTAATTCTAGATCCATACTTGCTACTATAGCCATAATCAAGCGAATTGAGGTAAACCTTACAACAGGTGAAAAAGTCTCTTCATAGTCAATTCCTTCTGTTGCGTATACCCTTTTGCCACAAGTCGTGCTTTATATCTTTCGATATTTCCATCGGCATTACGCTTTATTTTAAGAACCCATTTGTTCTTAACAGCTTTGCGTCCTTTGGGTAGATCAACCAATTCCCAAACTTGGTTGGACCTCATTGACTCCATCTCTTCTTCCATTCTTTCATCCATTTTTCCTTAGCAGGACATTGAAGAGCCTCTCTTATGTTTCTAGGTTCTTCATCATCTTGAGGTAGAATCATAAAGTTTCTCCTTCGATATCGAAACGACGTCGAGGAATGCCTATACGATTACTACGTCACAATTGGGATTCTAGTGGTGGAACTGATTCCTCACTTTCGATATTATTCCCATTTGGATCTTGTACATTGCTCCCACTTGGATTATTACATCACTCCCACTCAGATCACGTAAATGAGACTCGTGTGAAACTAATTCATCATTTTGAGATTTATGTGAAACAGATTCATCATGTTTTCTCAAATTTCTCTCATCACTCCCACTTGAATTAGGTAAACCGGAGTGTCACCAATCATATGATAAATGTGATCTTGAGTTTCATATAGAGATAAATCTTGACCTATCTCTCCCTCTGCTTAGGAAAATCATTTTCTAAAAATATGATATCTCGTGATTGAAATTCTGTCACGCCTCCACTTTCATGTTCACCTATACAAACATACCCTTTTGATTGTTCAGAATATCTTATGAAAATACTCTTTTTTCCTCTTGGGCCTAACTTTCCATGTTCGTGAGAACGCACATGAAATAAGCCGCACAACCCCAAGGTTTTAGAAAGTGAAAATCCGGTTACGACCTGTCCATAACTCATATGGTGTGGTGGACACAGATTTTGATGGCACTCGGTTAAGTACATATGTGGCAGTTAATAATGCATCACCCCAATAGGTTATAGGCAAATTTGCTTGTGCCATCATAGACCTAACCATCTCAAGAAGAGTTCTATTTCTTCTTTCCGCAACACCATTTGGTTGAGGAGTAGCAGGAGTAGTCAACTGACGACTAATTCCTTTTTCATCACATAATTCTCTGAACTGATCAGATAAGTACTCACGACCATGGTCAGTGCGTAGTGCTTTAATTTTCTTGTCCAATTGATTTTCTGTCAAATTCATAAATTTCTTGAAACATTCTAATGCTTCGGATTTATGAGCAATCAAATAGACATAACCAAAACGAGTAAAATCATCTATAAATGTGATGAAATAAGATGCTCCATGCCTTGCCCTGACATATATCTGAATGAATTAATTGTAATAGAAATTCTGCTCTAGTCCCTTTTCCAAATGGTTTTCTCGCAGTTTTTCCTGCCAAGCAATATTCACAGGTTGACAATTCTACCTTCTCAATATTTCCCAGAAAGCCTTCTTTGGCTAATCTGTTCATTCTTTGCTGGCCAATGTGGCCAAGTCTAGCATGCCACACAGTTACATCACTATCATCACTGACAATGAAGTAGAGTAACAACGAAAAAAACGGAATTGTGATTAAAACATTCAACATTTAATACAATAAAACCATCCAGAAAATAACCAGAACCATAGTGTATTGTACCTAAGTACAAATCAACACCAAATTTATGGAAGTTCAAATTGAAACCTAAATTAACCAAAACCAAACAGATACTAAATTTCGACGAATTTGTGGAGCAAACAATACATCATGTAGTAGTAAAGTTTTTCCACCATGCATGACTAACTTGCATGTTCCTATGCCTTTGACTTCAACCCGTGAGTTGTTGCCAACATATATCCACTTCACCCCAGGTGAAATTCGTCGAAATTCCACGAAGGCATCTCTATCCTTCGCTACATGGTCTGTGGCTCATGAGTCTACAGTCCACAAAGGATTAGATTCAGTTAGAAAGATTAACTTGAAACACATTTCATTTAAATATGCACGAAAGGTATTCACCTTTTTAGGCTCAGTGCAGTCACAAGCAAAATGACCTTTCTTACCACAGTTAAAACATTTAACCTTTGCCATGTTTTTCTTTTTGGTAGGACGTTTTCCTTTCCCATGTTGATTGGTTTTCTGTTTCTTTTCTGGCTTGGAAGAATTTTGTTCTTTTCCGAACTGAAACCCACCACCATGAAATTTTCTTTTCTTCTTGAAACCCCCAGGTTTGCTAGTTTCTGTCATATACACTTCAGTATTTGACTTAGCAGCCGCAAGGAGGTCACTTTCTAATTCAAGGTGACGTTTAGCATCATCAAAGGTTTTGATGCTCTCATTGTGGGTCAAATGCATCTTCACATGCTCCCAGCTATTTGGAAGAGAACGAATGACCGCTTGGACTTTCTGTTCATCTGTAAGAACATGTCCAGCATCTGCCAGTTCAGTAATCATGTTTGACATTTGCCTCAAGTGTTTTGACATAGTGAACTCAGGACGTTTCTTGTATGTGTCAAACTTGATTGTCAGTGACCTGAGTTTTGTTATTGAGGTACTACCAAACTTTTCAGCTAGTGTGGACCACATGTCCTTAGCCATGTCATATTTCCTGAACTCTTTCATTAGGTCATTATCCATACTGCTCAGCAACGTAATGCGGGCAATGGAATTCTTTTTCTTCCAGGCCTCATAAGCCTCTCGGTCTCGCCTGTGTTGGGCCGTAGTGCCCTGTTCAGGTTCATCCATGCTCATTTTCAAAGTTTCAAGAACCTCTTGTTCTTCTAGCACATATTGGATTTTCATGCTCCAAATTTCATAATTATCGCCATTCAGTTTCTCACCCTGTTGAGTTCAGCAATAATGTTCTTTGTTGCGGAAGCCATATTAAAAACACAAAGTTTCTACAGACATTCATGCACAATTGTTAATACTTTTGTTTATTTTATCATGAAAAAAAATATGTTTAATAAGATTTTTCAATGGGGTTAGAGTCAAAAGGCCACTATGTGTCCAATCATCATCCAATTACCCAATGTAAAAATATTATCAACATAATCAATCATGTAAAAATCATTTTCTAAAAATTACATAAATTCTTAGAACATCTTAATCATGCGACTATTGTACACGACAATCATTGATTTAATTACATAAATTAAATTCAACATGAAACATTCATACATATAAATACAATATTTACATGCCGTAATATAACACACAGAAACAACATGAAAGAAATTAATATTTTACAATAATAATTTTCCCAGTTGTAGAGTCCCAACTCATATATGTTTTTGGATACGAATCCTCAAACTCTTTGGGTAACTCGTAATTGATCTTGGACAGCCATGGAAAACCTATAGCAAATTTAGAATCCTTACAACGTTTCAAGGACATCGAAGGAAAAATACTATTATTTGCCTTATGCCGTAGATACTGAACCGCTAACCTCTCAATGGCTTTATTATAAGGAACATGTTTTTCCTGACGTTTTACTAATATCCAAATACGAGTAAGTTGTTTTTGCCATATCTTGGGGAGAGTGTTTCTCAGTAATCTGAATCTTTTCGGCTGTCCTATCCAATTACCTGCCCAGATAGACTCCTGTAACATGTTATTGAAAGTGATAATATGCGAAATCATATCATCGCTTTCACTCATTCGATATTTATCCATTTCCATCAACATGTCTAATATCATCTCCCGGTCTGTGGGTGTCGTAATCACTTTTGCAATTCTTCGAATAATCGCCATGATTTTTCTGCAACAAATACAAGAAAAAATCAATACAATGAAACACAAAGTTACATTGACTAAAATAAACATCACAAAGATATTCATTTTCATAAACACAAAGTTTATATGATAAAATAAATTTATCGTGGTCGATTAAAACATTTTGCACAAAGGATTAGACTTTTAACCATGACGGATCGGAATTACCGAAGCAAAACGATACAGACATGACCAATACGGGCCTCCAGATTTTCACGCGCCATCCACGCGCCACATGAGTGTCTCACGCGCCACCACGCGCCGGCCACGGGCTCCCACTCGCCCTCACGCGCTCTCACGCGCCGGCCAGCCTCGGCCAAGTTACACGCGCAGACGACATATTGTCCGCGTGTTCCGTGACTGTATGACATGTCGGTTGGAAATTATAGGTGTAACCGACTTGTCGGTTGCGTGATACATGGACAACATGTCGTCCCTTTGAGCTCTAAGCGTACGAATTGTCGTACAAAAATCGGACGACTTGTCGTCTGATTTTATAAATACCGGATGACATGTAGTACGGTTATTCTGGGAGTATTTTTCTGGGTAAAAACATATTAATCTAGCCAACTTCTAGGGTCCATATCTTTCTCAATTTTAATCCATATTAAGCAAATGATATACCAAATTGAAGATCTCATGACCTAGTTTTCAAAACATATTTGAACATGCGATTATCAATTTTCTACAGAGAGTTATTACGGCCCAAAGTTGGAAGAAAATCATTTTTTTAAAAACAAAAACCAGAAGCATTTTCAACATTTTTCATGCTTGTTCATGCAATTTTTGTGTAATCCAACTAGAATACATGCATTTAAGCTCTGATACCAATGTTAGGAAACATAATCCCTAATATATTTACATGTTTGTCCTCTTAGGATCTAACCATACATGTATTACTAGTCCTAGATTTATTTACATGCTAATTGAAATAAATCTATATTACCACAACACAATTGCATACCTTTTTGCTTGTAGAGACCTCTTAATCAAACTTAATTGATTGCTTAACTCAATAAGCAAATGGTCTTATTTATAGGAGGGAAACCAAATCACTATTAGCTCACATACATGGATACTATTAATCCCTTGACTATTTAATCACATGCATTGATACTATGTAATCACATGTATTTGGATGCATAATGACTTTCTCTAACCCTTCCAAAATGTTACCATCATGGGTGTACCATTTGTTCCCCATTTAACATTTTACTAATTGTTGTCACTTAACAACTCTTGTTGTTACTTAATTATTTGATTAACAACTCTTGTTGTTTACTTAGTAATGAAATCATTACTAATTGTTGATATTTAACAACACCAAATAATTAACTTAATAATTTCCAAATGAAATTATTACTAATTGTTGTTATTTAACAACACCAAATAATTAACAACAATTAATTTCCAACACAAGCTCATAACAAAAAGCCAAGTTCCGAACTTTTTTGTTTTAATCTCGATCCGGTATAAAATCTTGGAGGAACGGATCGGACTTGGACTTTTTTACCATGTATAGGTTAAATCATCACAATCTCATTACTGTATTAAACACAAAATACATTCACTACCAATCGAGTTACCTCAATGAGACAATTGATAAGGTAATAATATTTAAGAACCAATTTTGGAATGCAAGAAACTGAATCAAAACTTGAAAAGAATGTTAATGAAATGCAGAATAGCGGAAAAAAAAAAAAAAAAAAAAATCTTACCACATAACTAAATAAAAATTTAGATATAGTGTTAAGTTGAATTGTGTTTAAGTATTTTACAGTGTTTTTTAAATCGTATCGGTGATTGATTAGATGATCTAAAAAATTTAATAGGTCATTGGTTTGACCGATTGAACCTCTCCAAAAAAATTAGTAGAACTGGCTAACGTTATGAATAGTTTTATTTAATTAAAAATAAAAAAAAATTAAATCGAACTGGTCCGATTTGTCGATTTTGACATTTTAAAGACTGATTTTTAGTAGTTAGTCGGACCAGACTCATGGCCGGTTCCCAATTCGACCGGTTGAACCGGCCGTTCCGGTCTAAACAATAATTTTTTTATTCTTTTCTATCACACATATATTAATAACAGTAAAAGATTTATATTTAAATTAATATCTAATAACTATTATCTACAATAAAATTTAGTTGAACATCAAATTCAATTCTATTAAATAAGGAGACACAAACATGTGGACAGGGTGCTCATATATTCTGATTTTATTTAATTAATTAATTAATTTTCAATCACAATATAAAGAAAACAAAAAGTGGCCGGCTACCACCAATACATTGATACAAGCAAGAATCAAGGACCCATCTGGTGTATGACCAATAAATTTTATATTATATAAATCTTGAATAATTTGGCTAAGAGTTGGATGGAATTAATGATGATTTATTAATTTTGAAATGGATACAACATGCTCTTAATAGTCTGATAATAGAGCAGCAGCCACGTTCTCTTGTGCCATCATTTATGATTTCATCACATGGCCTCCTTGCTACTTGCTAGGCCATTTGCTTTGCTCGTTTCAACAAAATAACCTTTTTTTTTTCTTTAAATTATAATTATCTGAAATTGATGAGTACTTAAAATGCATGTTTTAAAATCCGAACCGATCCATCGATTTGGTCTGATGAGAGAGTCAAGAGAGTAGAGGTCCGATCGGGATTCAATCAAGGTCGATCCGACGTCACGGTCCAACCGATTGAAAATTAATAATTTAAAAAATGGACCAAAATCCGACTGACCCATGACCAGTTCGACCGGGCCACAATCCAACCTGCCGAGTCACCGGTAAACATAAGAGCAGGTTTTTATGGTCAACCAGACCGGCCAGAGGACCGGTCCATGGGTTAACTAGTCGGACTGGTCAGGCCGATCTGAATTTTAAATGAATGATTAAAATATACATTTTTTAAGTATATTTATCATTGTTTTGCCATTAAATTATATTCTTAAATGTGTTAAATGTATTAATATTCATTTTTCATTATTTAAGATGCATTAAATTTGTGACCATTACGCAGATCTTGAAAATAAAATTTGATAGTTTAATCAATCCCCCAAGGTAATAGAAAACGCTAATGAAAGGTTTTTTTTTTTTCTTTTTTTAATTTTTTTTAAATAAAATATAAGTGATCTACGATAAATTATGACTACCTCGATGGTATATTCTATTTTTCCTTGTAATAATATAACACTTGTGCCCATCTATATATATATATATATTTCTTTTTTTGGGTAAAAAATGTAAAACTGACCCTCTAACTTTCACGTTTTTTCATTTCAGTCCTCTAACTTTCAGTTTTATCAATTCAGTCCTCTAACTTTCAATTTTTGTCAATTCAGTCCTCTGTTACAAATCCATTACTGCTGCCAAAACGAAGCCGTTTAACGGAGGACTGAATTGAAAAAAATTGAAATTTAGAGGACTGAATTGACAAAACTGAAAGTTAGAGGACTGAAATGAAAAAACGTGAAAGTTAGAGGGTCAGTTTTACATTTTTGCCTAATTTAATTTAGGCCATATTAAATTAGTTTTCTTTTTCTTATTTTTTTAAATAGTAAAAGAAAAAGAAAATAGGCTACAACTGTTAAGAAAATTAATAAATATAATTTTAATGACAACAAGAAAAAATTATATTTCAACAATTACATTTCAAAATGTAATTTTAGATATTACATTTCAAAGATAAGTGATGTATTTTTTAATTTTTAATATTTGATTTGACAATGTAATTTATAAATATAATTTTGACAATGTAATTTATAAATATAATTTTAATGTAATTGAACAGGAATCTCTAATGCCTCACGGAAATGTTGAAGATAATGCTTGTCCAGGATCGACCTTCATCAGATCATTATTTCTTGAATGAATACAAATTTTTTTTTTTAAAAAATGAATGGGTTGTTACTCAGCTCACTAATTACTTATCTAAATTGTTGGAATTGTTTTCAATTTATATTATTATTAGTAGTAATATAATATTAAATTAGTTTTCTTAACAGTTGTAGCCTATTTTCTTTTTCTTTTACTATTTTAAAAAAATAAGAAAAAAAACTAATAATATGGCCTAAATTAAATTAGGCAAAAATGCAAAACTGACCCTCTAACTTTCACGTTTTTTCATTTCAGTCCTCTAACTTTCAGTTTTGTCAATTCAGTCCTCTAACTTTCAATTTTTGTCAATTCAGTCCTCCGTTAAACGGCGTCGTTTTGGCGGCAGTAACAGATTTGTAACTGAGGACTGGATTGACAAAAATTGAAAGTTAGAGGACTGAATTGACAAAACTGAAAGTTATAGGACTAAAATATAATTTTGCAATGTAATATCTAAAATTACATTTTGAATTGTAATTGTTGAAATATAATTTTTTCTTGTTGTCATTAAAATTATATTTATTAATTTTCTTAACAGTTGTAACCTATTTTCTTTTTCTTTTACTATTTTAAAAAAATAAGAAAAAAAAAACTAATTTAATATGGCCTAAATTAAATTAGGCAAAAATGCAAAACTGACCCTCTAACTTTCACGTTTTTTCATTTCAGTCCTCTAACTTTCAGTTTTGTCAATTCAGTCCTCTAACTTTCAATTTTTGTCAATTCAGTCCTCCGTTAAACGGCGTCGTTTTGGCAGCAGTAACAGATTTGTAACGGAGGACTGAATTGACAAAAATTGAAAGTTAGAGGACTGAATTGACAAAACTGAAAGTTAGAGGACTAAAATGAAAAACGTGAAAGTTAGAGGGTCAGTTTTGCATTTTTGCCTTTTTTTTTTTTTTGCAAAGGTAATAACTTCATTAAGAACAAAGATTACACGGATGATGATTCAAGGGAAATCCTCTCTCTAAAAACCAAATATATCTTTAAAACATACCACTTTGGTCAGATTATGAGCAGACACATTATAGGCACATTTTAAATTGTATCTTAAATAAATTAGGATTCTGAATTGTATCGATCTTGGATTTCCGAAATGATCCAGAAGATCTCTTTTGAGCCATTCTCCGTCCCTTTAACAAGATTAACCATATTGGGGACATCAAATTCGATAATCACGGGAGCAAACTCCATTTCCTCTGCACAATGGACACCAAAAGCGATTGCTAAGGCCACTGCCAGCTCTACATCCCCATTAAATTTTATCTTCTTTGTTGCTGCAGCTACCACTTTTCCATTAGGTTCTCTAAATACGACCCCCAATCCAGCAGCTTGAAGATCCTGGCTCGTAATTGCGTCCACATTAATAGTTAACTAGCCTTAAAGAGGAGGGATCTAAGAGTGCTCATTCTTGTTACAATTCTGTTCGAGCATCTATTTAGTGGGCTGCTTCACCCGATATAAGGAATCACAAATAGCATTAGCTTTAGCCAATACACTATGGACATCTCCTTTGAGCTTATGTGAAAATTTATATTTTACCGATGTTCTGACTCTATGCGGAATTTAACACAATAATCAAGACAAGTCCTAATTACCGTTACTATGGATTTCCCAACAAGTACCCTTATTATAACAGAAAATAATCAACCACATAAATCAACACAGTAATTTATTGACGAAGTGGAAAACTCGTGCGAGTAAAAAATCACTTCGGGTATCTCGGCTACCAGCCCAAATCCACTATAAAGAGAAAAACTTACAGTGATGGTAAAAGACCTATGGTGGCAACTCCACCGACTCTAATACCTCTAGACTGCGAGAACTCAAAGAACTCCTCAAGCTCGCACACCACGGTTTTCTTCACAACCTCTGAAGTCTCTGAGTGAATAAACTCCACAGCTCTGGATGCTGGAACTTCGACTGCCAATCTTCCTCCTAGCGAACTCTGAAGGGTTAGGAAGTTGGGTTTGGTTGTGTTGATGGTTTAACAAAGACTGATCTCACTAATAACAAATAAGTCAGGAAACAAAAGAGTCTTCAAGGTGAGAAACAAAGAAGGTTGAAAAGCTATGAAAGTTTGCAGCTTTGAGAGAATATGTTTTCAACACTTAGGAAATATGGCTATATGTTCTTTAGATAGGTAGGGTTAAAAGAGAGGCTTCCAATACCAAATTAGGTTAAAAACGCGTCCAAAATAACCCAGTTATGCACGGACGTTCGAACGCCACTCGAACGCGCCACGAACGCGTGGAAAGGTTCGTTTGAACCCTTACTCGAACGCACCACGAACATTTATTCTCTGGAATGTTTCGTTCGAACGCTTAATCGAACGCACCACAAATATTTGCTCTTTAGAATATTTCGTTCAAACCCAACAGTGAACGTGCCAGTAACGCCACACATTCGAACGCTTCAACGAACGCAGCACTAACAAAATTGCTCCAGCTTTGTCAAATACTAGTCCAATTGCTCCAAGTTCTTCAAGACTTATTACAACTCAATTGAACTTATTTTGTTACGGACATTACCAATAAAATAGAACTAACATTCTGGAATAACCAATCAATTCTAATTCCACTTATAGCCCATATCATAGCTATCACATTCATTTCTTCAATTTTGGTCAAGTCAACAACACACAAGTCCATGAAGTCCCACATGTTATCTCCATTGAGCTTGTCTATCATGTAATGAATATTGAGGCTTCCTTGTTGGACAATTATGACCCATAACATCACTATTTTGTAAAGGACATGATGTTCTTGTACCAAATTAACTATGTGACAAATGAAATTCTCTTTTATCATTTGTAATTAGATTACCGGGATATATAAATGATAAAAGTCCATATGATTAGTACCGGACTAATAAGATATAAGATAATATTAATCCACGTAAGGTTTAATCATTAAATATCCCTAGTTGTAGTATTATCGAGACTGGACATCGATAATGCGGAATATGATAGTATTACACTTGTGCGTGTTATGGAAGCGTAACGACATAGTTCTCATATATTTGGGTATTGAATACTCATGCAAGTGTAATAGGAGGTTTTGTTTACCGATGGTACGGAAACAGCTTCGCTCTGGATAGACCCCTCGGAATCCCATTGGTAGTATGAATATGTGTCTATGGGAATCCCATTGGTAGTATGAATATGTGTCTATGGGAATCCGAATCAAGGTAGGTGTATTTGGTCTTAACCTAAGACTTGCATCGCTAATACTTGCAACAATCAGTATACTTTGGTTTTGGTCGTCTGTGGCTTTAACAGGTTCTGTGTACGCCTCTTCTGAGTTTATTGAGAATCATAGTGTATTGGGTGTGATGTCAAGATGGAAGTATCACTTCAGTCATATAGAGATGATGATCACGCAGGGATACATAACTGGTACTCTATTATGTTGCAACTATCAAGATAATATGACTAGGTCATAATTATCCGATTATAGGGACTAGTTACCAGAGATCCAATATATGCTTCGTACGGGGCAGACACAATTCCAGCCCTAGGTATAGCATGTGATATCCGATACTGGATCGTAATACGCAATATTACGTATACTACGACTGACAAATATCTTGTATTCCGCAGAAGAATATTTCTGGAGAATTGGGTAGGCAGGGTGCTTTGCTAGAAGCCAACCATATCTTGTAAATTGGTAAAAATATGGTACTAGGTATGCACGTATTCAGATAGTCCGATGACCGTATTTACTGCCAACATATCCAGGGATCTCTTGGGTCGCCTCCCAAAGATTCACCGATGACATTTGACTCAAACAGAATTAATCTGGGATTAATTATGAGAGAGAGAAAATTAATCTAGGATTAATTACGGTAAGAATTAATATGGGATTAATTCGACTAGAAGAGAGAGAACGCGATTAATTTGGAATTAATCGGTAAAAGTAAATTTAATAGTTAAATTGAATTTTTTCTATTTAATTTATTTAATTGGGCTAAAATAATATATTGGATATATTAAATGAAATTAGATTTCAAAGCGGAATTAAAATTAGATTTTAATTCGGGCGAACAAATTAATTTAGTATTAATTCGTAAGCAACTTTCGTAATAATTTTGCTAGGCATTATTATTTAATTAAATTAGATTTAATTATGTCGCAACGGTAAATTCGTTTATTCGGAATTAAACGAACCGGGGCCCGAGCGAAGTTGCGTGTTGGATTAGCCGACTTAAATTCAGAATTTAAAAGTGGTGGGACCCACTTGACCTACATCAAATTTGGACATTTGATGGAAGTGGTTAGGCTTATTTCATGGATTTGATTTATTGAAAGAAAGCTTGGCTTTACTTGTAATTTACACAAACTAATTCCAACACTCAACTCTAGTATAAATTAATTTGGTCAACTTTGGAAGTGTAAAATTCACTATTCACAACAACCAAAATTTCTCTATTCTTCCTCATTGTGGCCGTGAGCTTCATCACTCTCCCATGGATTTTTGTTGCAAAAATTCAAGCATGCTAGCACATTAAGGAGTCAATTGAAGGTGATAGAGAGACTCACCCTAGTGTTGGAAACTCTAAAAGAAGGCTTGGAGCTTCCATCATCCAAGAAACAATTTTGAACTCAACCGATCAATGTAAGTCCTCCGTAACTTATTTTTGATTTTATTCACACACAAATCACGCTTAGAGATCATGTGGCATGTTAGGACACTAACATTTCCGACAAAACTTGGAGAAATTACACTTACACATCATATGAGATAAAGTTTCTGTCTTTTATTGCATATCGACAAATGTCACTATCCAGAACTCTCTAACCTTCAAGTTACTTTGAAGTTGGGAGCATGTTAGATAAGCATCTCCAAATGAAGATTTTAATCTTAGCAGAGAGCTCTAGAGACGTCCATAAATGGTGTGGTTTGATGGTGTAGGATTTTGAATCTGGCTTTCTGGTTCTGGGTATGAATCAAGGGGTGTGTTTCTAGTAAGAGTATATGGAATTGATTCGTAAGCGACTTTCGTGATAATTTTGCTAGGCATTATTATTTAATTAAATTGGATTTAATTACGTCACAACAGAAAATTCGTTTAATCGGATTAAACGAACCGGAGCCCAAAGTGTGTAGTGTAAGCCAACTAGATTTGGAATTAAATGGGTGGGACCCATGACTTACATCAATTGTCATTAATTGATGGAAGTAGTTGGAATAATGATTTGATATTGTATTACACACACCTACCACACTTGGGAAATGAACCTTTTTGTATTAAGTTTTTGGAAAACACAAATACATTCATTCATTCATTTTTCCCTTTTGGCTTGGCCGAAATTACCTCTCTCTCTTTCTTCTCTATAGCCGAATTCCTTGGCCGAATCACCTCTCTCCCTTGGCCGAATTTGCTTCTCTTGGAGGGCAAATTCCCTTTTCGTTCTAGCTAGCACTAAAAGAAGTCAAAGAAATGTGATATGGAAACTCACCCAAGAGTTTGGAACTCAAAAAGAGGGCTTGGAGCTTCTACATCCATGAAAACGTTTTGAACTTCAACCGATCAATGTAAGTTAATTCCGCAAACTTATCTTGTTTATTCACACTAGAATCATGTTTATGATCCTTGGGCAAGTCTTAGAGACACTAACAATGGTATCAGAGCCACCTAAACGTGATTTGAAACCTAGGGTTTATAGACTTTAATTTAGGGATTTTTGCTTGGAGCTTATAATTTTCCAAATTGGTTGTTTGGTTTTGGTTGGATGATGATAACTTGGAGTTATGCATGATTGGATTTGTGAAATTTGATTGGATCAAAGTTTCCCCAATTTTATCACCTTGGCCGAATGCACCCTAGAAATGTTCATGGTGATTTTTTGAATTTGACAATTGGATATGTTAATTGGCATGAAATTGAATGTTAATTATTGATTTAATTGGATTGAAATCAAAATTGGATGTTAATTTCATGTATTGCCGTGAGCTTTAGCATGTTGGAATGAGTTGATTTTGCTTCAATTTGTGTTGGACATGAATTGGATAATTGAACATGATTAATTGGATTAATTAGTGTTTTGGAAACATTAGATTAATTGATTAATTGTGCCTATTACACTTTAATTGGATTAATATGTAATTTGAAATAATATGTTAGTTTGATTTGTTATATTTGGGCTAATGGGCTTGGTTGTGCCAAGTTTGGTTTTGGACAATTGGGTTGGATCCAATTGAGCCTAAAACCATTTCCATAAAGTCCAAATATTACTAATTGGGCCTTTAATAATTTAATTGGGCCTAATGGGCCTAAATTGATTTTGTGGCATAGGGTGATTCCTAACTTGGGCCTTGGCATCTTGGGTTGGATCCATAATGACCAAAGCCCATGCCTAAAAAATTAATTGAAAGACCATTGGACTTTAATTGAATTGGCATTGGATGCTAATTGGGCCTTTGAGACCCAATTGGAATGGATTTGGATTCCAAGTCTAAAAGGCACTATTAAAAGTGTAATTGTTTAATTTGGAATTAAACATGAATTAGTATTGGATAAAATTTGAATTGGATTTCAAAATGTAGTTCGATATAATTCAAGAATACGTACTTTGAGTATTTATTCTTAAACGAGTTAGACTCACACAAATCAAATCGTTGTATGAACATTAGATAGTCATTAATGAAAGATTAATTAATTGGATTAGATTGATTGACAACATGCTTTGTGTGAATATTTGGATGTATTTATATGAATAATGTATATCAGATGGATATTAGATGGGTGGGGGCAATTTTGGAAATTGTTGTAAGTATGGTACTTATTTATTAAATTGGACCTGCGTGTCCAGCCTTTGACCTCCTTATCTCTTTGTATTTCTCTTCTCACCAATTCCCCTCAATGCAAATGAGGTTTCTCTAATGTATTATGTAATTGGGTAGAAGTATGTAAAGTGCTAGCGGAAGAGAGGAAAGGGAGAGTGATTTGTTCTAGGAACAAATTGTATTATATATCCGTCCACATATCATCATTAATTTATCGCGCCTTATTATGCTTTTAGAATGCATGTTTAAGGGTGTATGATAAGACCTAATCAAAGATAATAAATTGGTTGCCAATTTACGCAAAACAAAAACCCTCACTTTAATATTAAGCGTTTTCCTTTAATTGAGTGGTTCTTTCTCAAGATCTAAGATTGGCATTGGTTTGTTGGCCAAAGTCAAGATCATTGTTGACCGGTACGTAATCACACGCGTATAACACAAGCGCATGTATCGTTCAAGTAGTATAAAAAGTATCGATCCCACGAGGACTTAAAACCTAAGCTATTAGTTTATGAAGCCAAATTATTGCAAGTATCTAATGGATTGATTGTTTGATTGGGTGGTGACTTTAAACTTAGAACAAGTAAATAAAATTGCGCAAAAATAGATTAAAGAAAATTCAATATTAAGAAACTATCCAGGGTTGTGAATCCTTCCAATATCTTTTAAAAGATGAAGTGGTTATTTTATGTTTGTGTAATATATGGTTTACTAACCTAGAACACGAAACTATGCAAAAGCCTCTGTCGATGGTCAACTGCACATACCCAGTGTAACCCAATTAAACCATATGTCTATGTCAATCAAATTACCTGGATTCATTAAGATTAAGTTCCAATTATGGCTACCCCACCCGACAGGTATATGTCTATGCTGTAAGGAAATTATTAAATGATTATCTATCCTCAAAGAAGATCGTGGGCTATTAAGTCTAAGGCTAAAACCTAAAATTCCTTTGTCAAGTTTATTTTAAGTTTACTAGATCAATCTTATTAGTGGCCAGTTAACAAGACGCATTAAGCTTAAGACTTAATAAGTAAACCTTTATATTACCCAAACTATAAAATACCCATTTATAACCGATGATATTGGAATTCATCACAACCCTAGATAACGGACTTAGTTATGACACATATCTAAGGCTAATAAAGGCTTAAATAAAATAAAAGACATAAAGTAAATGCTGGAAATTAAATGCTGGAAATTAAAAATGTAAAAGTACAATAAAAGAAATTGCTGGGGGTTAGAGGATCCACTTTTAATATTTCAAAATTAGAAATCTCCCTTATTGTCAATATTTACCGATTAATTATATTTAAATCGACCATATAGGCGGTGATATCATTTTTCCAAAGTTCAACCGACCATATAGGCGGTAACAAAATCATATAAACCGACCATATAGGCGGTAACAAGGTTAGCACATAAACCGACCATATAGGCAGAAACTAAGTCCAATAATGTAAAACCATCCATATAGACGGTAAATAAGGTTGTCACCTAAACCGGCCATATAGGCGGAAACTAATTAATCCAAATTTTAATTAAAATAAGAGAGATTGAACTAATTTATTATATTAAAAGTCTTACCTTTTCACCCCAGCAGAATAAGATTACCTGCTCATGCTGCAAATGAAAACACACAAAATTTTATTAATAGATAAAAAGAAAATACAAGAAAACTAAACTAATACACAAGACACTTTCCTTTAGGTTTACATGGAGAAATTCCTCCAAAGAAAGCATGGAAAATTTACAAAGTTAAGCTTGGTATTTATAGGAAAATCTAAAGGCTTCCACCAATTTCTCCACCAATTGCTCCACCAATTGCTCCACCAAACATGGCATCAAACATGGCACCAAACATGACACAAAACATGGCACCAAACATGGAAGCATGTTTGGTGGAAGTTTGACAATTTTTATTTTCATATTTTATTTATTTTATTTTATATTTTGAAAATGACTATAGTAATTACATAAAATATATTGGATTGTTCATCAATTTTGGTCTTGCAAACTTCAGAATTATAAAATATTTAAATCTTCAAAGTTGTAGATCTCTGTGTCTTCTTTAATCTGAAACTTGAATCGGCTCAATCGGATATCGGATGAAAACGTTATGGCCAAAATACGAAACTTACATAAAATTAGAATTTAGGACTGCACTTCGTGACGCGTATAGTAATTTTCTGTTTTCGCCATTTTCTGCCCCGGATTTCATCGTTTTAGCCCCGAGTTGATTCCATTAAGTCATGATACTTTATTTATCTACAAAACACATCAAAATACATCAAAATATTCATCAAACCCGAGAAACTAAACAAAATATTAGGTAAAAAGGGCGGTAAATATTGATATATTTTCTGCTCATCACACCCCAAAACCTAACATTTTGCTAGTCCTCGAGCAAAACAACAAAATAAAATGCAAAAATAATTAAAATTAAACTAAGCCACCTCATAGGGATCACAGTTGTATTTAGCGTATGCAACAAGCCTTTAAACCCCTAGGTGTCCCTAGTGGACGAGTTGTAGTCTCGTGAGGGTTTACAACGACGATACCCACAAACGTTTGATAAAAGTAAAAAGATAGTGAGACTAATGCACACAAAATAAAAAGACAAAAGAAAAGAGAATAAAAAAGTTAGTGACTAAACAGGTGAAACTTCTTATCCAAGTCAATAATTGTTTTGTTTCTTTCTAAATTACCAAATAAGTAAATTCTCTGATTATTTTTTACAATTCTCCATATGCACAGCAAAAAAAATATTAATCAACTCATTTTGCCCACAATAGTCACAAGTGTAGTTGAAAGGAGAGTAATATTTTTGTCCTGAAGTTATATCAGAATTCACACATTTTTTAAGCAATGGAATAATTTTTCTGATTTTTGTTTTCTTGATTTTTGATTGAATTTTCTTTTTATTTATAAACAATATCTTCCATCTATGTAGCGAGCTTTGGTTCAGTGACTCCCAAACCAGTTGACTTTAGGCACTAGGTGTTAAGACACCCCTACAGACTTAATTACTCAGACATCAGATATATATATATATTTTTTTGGCAACATCTTCGATCCATGTAGCGAGCTTTGGGTAAGTGACTCCCAAACCAGTTAGCTTTAGGGCACTAGGTGTTAAGACACCCTTACAGATTTAATAACTCGGATCTCATACGTTTTTTTTCCCTTTTTTTTCATAGATGCTTCCTCCCATTAAACTAGAGCACTGAATATTACAAACTCGTCAATTACTTCTCATGTCCGTATGTTATCATGCATGTTGATAATACCTTTCAACTGAGCATATGAAGATCTATTTTAGTCAATTTTATGGAGAATTCATAAATTAAATAATTCAAAAGGAAATAAACAAAAATTAACTTAATCTGAAATAGGTTGAGATACGTCTCAGGAGTAGAAATTCCTTACGCAGCTATCTCACACCAATTTCACCTGATTAATCAAATTAAAAACACAAAACACTAAATTTTTTTTTTTTCATTTTTTTTGTAAAATTTTCAATTTTTTTTGTATTTTTCGAAAAACTTTTGGAATAAAAATAAAAACATCATACAAAATAAAAACAAAATACTAGTCAACTAATTCCCTCCCTCAAACCTAAATGAGACATTGTCCCCAATGTCTTAAACAATAGAAGAAGAGTTTAGAAGATAGTACCTGATTAGTTGAAATTCTACATCTAAATGAAAAGTTAAAGGTTAAGATCCAGATTAATCCGACGCCTCTTACCACGATCGTTCTTGGACCAATTTATCTTTGAAATGATAGGGTCAATTTGTGGTTCAAAGGCTAAGATTTGGTCAATTAAATCTGAGGCAGTTCTAGCAGTGAAGAGGAGTTCTTTTACAGGTTTTGACACGAACCCATTTCTCCGGGCATCATCAAGAAACACACAAAGAAAATCATAAAATCCATCAATGTTGTACAGTCCAAGCGGTTTCTGGTGTATGTTCAGGTTTGCCTAAGATAACACTGTAAAGATTTCCTCTATTGTGCCCAAGCCACCTGGCAAAGCAATAAAAGCATCAGCACGGTTAACCATTTCTATTAGTCATTCAGACATACCTGGTATGATTAGTTCCTCTCCGTTTGATGGTCCAATAAGATTCACCCCCGCCAAAGGTTTTGGGATGATTCCCAAGACTTGACTGCCTCATTCCTGTATAACTTTTGAAACGATCCCCATTAGTCTAAGATTGCCACCGCCATATACTAAGTGCATATTCCTTGCAGCTAAGACTCGACCCAATTCTTGTGCTGCTGCTATGTATTGTGGTTTAGCACCAACACTAGTACCGCAAAACACACAGATGTTTTCAACTCGTTTTTTTAATGTCTCGTCTATGTTTTACTCTGGATGTCTTCAAAAATGCAATGATGATTTGAATTTATAATACCTGAAAAGGGTGAGTAAAAATAATAGCACTAGTACCTGCCAAATGACAATTATTAGTTAAACAGTAAAATAAATTATGATAGTAAAAAAGATATGGATCCTGTAAGAGAAAATAACAAAACAAATCACAATTATTAGGAAACGACAAAGAGATATAATATTTACAATAATTTATGGCTTGATTGATGTCTATGCGTCAGGGACAAGCTTCTCATCCAATTTTCTTATAAATTGGCAAACAGGGTCTTTTTGAGTCAGATTCCCGAGACATAACTGTTGTCTTTCTTTTTGGAATTGTGCATATAACACGTGAATTTCGTGATACACATATCCACTAGGATGCGTCTCAAGAGTTTTAGATATGTCATCCAAAGACTCCTTACGGAAGCCATCCCTAATGAAATTAATCTTATCTTCACGGTTATTAGACACCATTCCTAAAGAACGACAACGAGTATCACAAAACATACGAGCACATTTATAACAAACACACATTCTTTTGGCTCTTCTCTTTTTAGCATATGTGCTTCTTCCTAAACAAGACAGATGTGCAATAAAAGAGTCAGAAAACTCACCTGCCAATCGGACCTGTGCTTCAATAATCCAACGAATGTCAGTAGGAATACCTTTGATCATCAGTAGTCTCATCCGTTCCAAGTGAGCTTTGTAAACTTTCATCAGAGATTTTTGAGGGAGAGAAGGAAATTTCATATGAAGATTTACGAGAGTTTCTTCTATCCTGAAATGACTTAACCTGTGAAACTAAACACACAAAATGAAATCACACCAAATCATAATATATACACAAATTGCATGGGTTGCCTCCTAGCTAGCGCTAAGTTTAACGTCGTCGGCTAAACGTGACTCCCCGAACGTTATGCTGGATCTGAAAGTGTGACACTTTCTTTTTGTCGCTTAATTGATTCTCCCTAATAGTGTTAGACAATTATGACCCATATCGTCACTATTTGTAAAGGACATTGTGGTTTTTGTACAAATTAACTATGTGACAATGGAAATTGCTATTTTATCATTTTTTAATTAGATTACTGAATATATAAATGATAAAAGTCCTTATGATTAGTTCCGGATTATAAGATATGATACAGTATCAATCCAGGAAGGTTTAATCATTAATATCCCTAGTAGTCGTAGTATTATCGAGACTGGACATCGATAATGCCAGAATAGACTAGTATTGCACTTGTGCGTGTTATGGAAGCGTAACAACATAGTTCTCATATATTTAAGTATTGGATACTTATGCAAGTGTGATAGGAGGTTGTATTTACCGATGGTACGGAACAGCTTCGCTCTGGATAGACCCCTCGAAATCCCATTGGTAGTATGATTATGTGTCTATGGGAATCCGAATCAGGGTAGGTGTATTTGGTCTTAACCTGATACATGCATCGCTAATACTTGCGACAATCAATACGCTTGGTTTTGGTCGTCCGGGACTTTAACAGGTTCTGTGTACGCCTCTTCTGGGTTTATTGAGAATCAGTGTATGGTGGGGTCGAAGGGTGGTCAGTTCATCGTCATCTGGGATGACGCTGAGA